>OX401406.1:25079432-25198221 GCA_947846245.1 Cerastoderma edule
CAAAATTGATTCAGAATTTATGAATACATATGTATATTTAATGCACAGATAGGAGGTCAAATATTGATTTCAAAACCGTTGCAACCCTTTTTTTTCTGCATGAATCCATAATTCTTCATTGTTTATAGACTATAAATACATGTTATTATGTGCTTTAAAACGAACTGATTTTACTTTAAACGGCTATTCTCCAATATGCATCACACAATAATATATGTGCAATAGAGTTTAAACGAAATATAATTCTAATATTCGACTTTCCTCATATATGTGAACACATACCTTTAATACACATATAACCTGGTTCGAATGTTCGAATTCCACTTTTCGAACGACATTGCAATTGGCCAAATTAATCCGATCAACTATTAATGAGCTCATCCAAATTCAATAATGGAGGTATCAATTATATCGAACCAGAATGGTAATGTTAAATGTTAATTACTATCCATACGGGTCGCATCTGACTCGTTTTGATAAATAGCCCGTTCATTCCACATGTACTAGTAACAACAACACAAATGTGTATTGTACTATACAGTACTTTCCTGATTCTTTTATATTGTAACTGGTGCCTCTGGTTCATACATTGCCTTATAAACCCGACTTCTAATACGGATTAGAAAAAAATAAAATAGAACTAAGAAAAATATTCATTTGAAAGAAGAGCACGATGAGCACTTGCAGTGTTTCAACATGTCACAATGTTTTATAAACAAGTTAAAAAAAAGAGTAGATGTGTTTGTTCTATTATGTCCGTAATTTGCTGAGACTCTTCTATAAGTCAACACTCGTATGAATGTTCTTTCAAAATTCAGAGTGTTCAGAAAGGTACCATTCGGTAAGTATTTATTCCGTTCATTCGTGTTCTAACCCTAAGAATTATGTGTAATCTTCAAAAAAAATTGTATCGTCTGATTTAAAAAAAAAAGAAATGTCTGCTTGTTTTTTTTAAAGAAAAGATACTCAGAGAAGCAAACAGGTTAGATCACAGGCCAGCCGCCAATTTACTTGGCAACTGGCCTGGATCTAACCTGTTGGATAAGCATGAAGTCGGTTCCATGGTTAAGTATATCTGCAGTGCATGTGTACGCAAGGCGATCTTGAATGAATCATCTTAAGACCGTGTCTCCTTCATTTATGATAGCATTACAATTTCTGAGTTTGGAGCCAAGGATTACAAAGTATGTCGAGATTTGACAATTTCCTTCTAAAAGTATGCCAACTTGAGTCTCGTGACGGTTTATAGAGAAAACCGGTCTCAAATATTTGACATCTATGCACATAACATTATGGGCAAGCGGCAAGGGAAGTGAAAACAACGAGAGGGAAAAAAAGCCGGTGATAAAAAGGGGCCGTTGTGAATTCAAAACGTCGATGTTATGTTCAGAACTGCTTACTGCCATTGTTAACATGTCGGTCTCTTGTACCATGGGTCAAGGGTTCGAATTCCCGTTAGGTGAGGTGAACATTTTCGGGACTAAACCACAAGTCGGCGCAAGTACTGGTAAAGTACCCATGAGTAGGAAGTCATCGAGGGTGACTTTGAACACGGTTCAAGCTTTCTTCAGAATCGATGTAAAGCAACAATAGGTAAATAAATAAAAATCAATATTTTTGTTGAAAACTGAGTTTAATCGATTTCATAGCTTATTAGCGTTACCATAATCATATCATCATCATTGGTATGATTCTCAATTAAACGGATGTCTTTTAGACAAAATTAGCCCCATATCATCATCATTGGTATGATTCTCAATTAAACGGATGTCTTTTAGACAAAATTTAGCCCCATATCATCATCATTGGTATGATTCTCAATTAAACGGATGTCTTTTAGACAAAAGTTAGCCCCATATCATCATCATTGGTATGATTCTCAATTAAACGGATGTCTTTTAGACAAAATTTAGCCCCATATCATCATCATTGGTATGATTCTCAATTAAACGGATTTCTTTTAGACAAAATTTAGCCCCATATCATCATCATTGGTATGCTTCTCAATTAAACGGATGTCTTTTAGACAAAATTAGCCCCATATCATCATCATTGGTATGATTCTCAATTAAACGGATGTCTTTTAGACAAAATTTAGCCCCAAATCATCATCATTGGTATGATTCTCAATTAAACGGATGTCTTTTAGACAAAATTAGCCCCAAATCATCATCGTCGGTATGATTCTCAATGTAACGGATTTCTTTTAGACAAAATTAGCCCCAAATCATCATCATCGGTATGCTTCTCAATTAAACGGCTGACTTTTAGACAACATTAGCCCCATATCATTGGTATGGTTCTCAATTAAACGGATTTCTGTAAGACAAAACTAGCCCCATATCATCGATGTGGTTCTGAATTAAACGGATGTCTTATAGACAAAAGTAAACCCATATCATCATCAAAGGTATGATTCTTAATAAAAACGGATTTCTTTTAGACAAAACTAGCCCACATCTTCCCAGAGCCGTTTTCGTTCAGACTGTCTTGTGGCAGGGGAAGAGTTAGTGCGTCGTGTAATATTTCGATCATCCCTTCTGATAGGATAAATATAAGGACAATTTCATTAGTCCAGAACCCGTGGGAGATGCTTTCAATTATTTTCGGCTAATCACGAAAATGTCCCTAACCCTTTATTTTACATTTCCTTAATATCATTGACACATTACCAGACAATGAGGACATTTTACCAGTTTGTTGCAGACGACTCTGTGAAGAGCAATTTCTACAATGTTTTCTACCCAATTATAGCTTAGTTTCCAATTTCATCGCAGTTTGAAATGTCGTCTGCTTATTCTTTCAATTTGGGACCGTCGAAAATTTAGCGTTTGGTAAAGGGTTAATAGACGAAATATTTGGTATGGGGGGTACTGCTTTTCCCCGTTTTCAACCGGTTAACATTAACATAGTGGCGTCCCCTGGAATGGATCCCAAATCAGTGATCTCCCTTTTCTGGCATGAAAATCATCTCTTTGTAGTAAACATAAAATATAGGGAACTAACGAGTAATACATTGAATGAAAGTTTGCATCATTACCATTTCTGGCATAGATAGCAACGCAACCAAACTAAATTTAAGCACATAAAGAGAAGGAACAATGTTACAAACGCACATTTCGGTCAAAACGAGCAATTTGTCACAATGCTTTCTTAGAAAAACGTCAAATATTTTTTCTTTTCATCTTTTCATACTCTTCATCTTTTGGTACTTTCCCCTTTATCATAATGGTTTAAAACTGTAATTAAGGCGTTACACCTATATACACTGTGTGTGTAAGTGTCCTCAACCTGAATGCATTGTAGTTAACGGTTGAATAGGTAGTCTTTGACACTGGAGTTTTATTTTAACATTGAACGATATCCATTGTGTGGAAAGCTCTTCTCAGTGTTGGTTCGAATCTCGACAGAGGTAGATTTTACTAATCATCTGAGGTACATATAGTCTCCTAGCCGACCAATGTCATGCCAATTGTTCACCCCGTCTTGACAAGCCATAATGGGTAGTAAAGGTAAGAAACCCATAATCCGCCGTTTTGGAACTTTTCTTTACTCGGATAACTAAGGTCGAATTACCGAATAGTGCCGACCACGACCGATGTATACCGAGAACGACCGAAGTAACCCAACGAAAACATTGGTTTCAAATTGGCTAAAGATTTATGTAAATACACACACATTGGTTGAATATCACAATTGAATGATGATGTTTCACTAATGTCATTAAAGATCATATAAACACATCTTTGTTAATATTTGCTCAATTGTATCCACTCGACAATTCCCGGCTTGTGCCGGGGATTGCCGAGTAGACACGATTGCAAACGGACATTCCCTTCGTCGCCGCCATTTTGCCGAACCACTTTCAAAATGGCTCCCATTACCTCCGAGGTGATTTAAAAAAAATGCCGTGGTGTTCCGAATGGATCTAGCGCTATTGTGATTGAACGAACCCACGCAAATTCAAATCTAGAACGGAAGAACTAAACAACACCTGATTTCCTCAAGAAAGAATATAATCTTTATAAACCTTGGGTTGCACCCTGACATAAAATCATCCTCTTTGTTGATGAGTAGGTTACTCCCATTATAGGTATTAGAAGTAATTATATTAACGGAACGACAACTAGCGGCTAATTGAATGGGGCTATTTAATGTCGGGATTAATCTGCAGCCTGTTTAACCTATCGTCCCTGGGGTACACCCCTCCGCCGATCCTTCCCGAGAATCGATCTGCGGGAAAACAGTCCATGAGCTTAACACAGAGTAACCTGTTCTTTGGTCTACGTCATCGCTAACGACAGACCCCATTCGGAACACCTCGGTCATTTCTTCAAAATAAACTATCTACCGACTTGTGACGGGGATCGCCGAGTAGATACGATTGGACAGACCCCTGTACTACGACGCATCACAGTGTGATGTGGCTTTTTGTGTACCTACACACCACAGTAGAAACATACACAGAGAAATAGTTCTAAAAGTATAACCCCAGGAATTGATTGCGACGTGTTAAATCTACATACCAGATTAGTTTAACATTTGAATCAATATCCAGCTAGCAAATAGAAACAATTTCAGAATTTATTCGTAAAAGAACAATATCTTTGCAAACGTGCACCTGCCGGTTTGAGTGCTAGCTTGTAACGTTACTTTACAACAAGCAATAGTACACAGGTTAGTTCAAAGCGCGCCTGTCGAACAGTGACACCTCTGATAAAAGTGCGTGCCAATTGATTTTTGAGGGGGTCCTGTGTTGCCCAATGGTTGAGGTGGGGATACCCCTTGACCAATCCTTCTTGATGATCGTGCTACGGGAAAACACACCATCAACCTACCACGGAGTATCACCTATGAGATTATTGTGTGCCAAAATGATTTTAAGGGGGTCATGCATGGCCCAACGGTTGAGGTGGGGACTTAACACCCCTCGGCAATATTGCGCTTCGAGAAAAACACTTAAGACCTATCAAGGAGTGTTTCCTCGGATATAGTTGTTTGCCAACGTGATTTTAAAGGTGTCCTGCGAGGCCCAGTGGTAATTTTTGTGTTTGCTGTTTATTGCCGTATCAACAATTTTTCAATTATGTGAGGGCTTTCCTGGATCAACCAGTACTAGGCTAGGGCTCGTATAAGTGATTTGCTAAAAGTTACTTCCACAAAACTAGATATGGATCATAACATTCTTTGTAGTTCCTTATAATGTGTCTGTCCTGTCTGTGTTTCGAAATACCATTTCATGAATTTCTCCATTTATATAATACACTAGTAACAAATGGCTTTCGAGAGTTTGCCATTTGACACAGGGTTTCGGTGATATTCGTGTTTAGGTACACCATCCTCTGGAAATGCAACTGAACACAGTTAAATACGAGATAGATGATAATTTCATCTATGATTTTGAGGCAACGGAACATTAATTGTCCACATATTTCTTTTTACACAATCTAAGAGTCTTTAATCTTTGATAATTGTAAAATACATGCTTCAATATCTATTTCAATAATATATCTCCAGTAGGAGAAAAGAGAAACACTGCAAATCCTCTAAGAAGAGGTCTTTAACCCTTATAGTGCTGGAACTGATTTCATGGCCTGCGATCTAACCTGTTTGCTTCTCTGTGTATCTTTCATCATCAAAATTAAGCAGATATTTTATAAGGTTTTGGAAAGCAGGCGAAACAGAAATCAACCTTTAGAAAATTACCAATAGTTCTTAAGGCTAAAAACATATTCCTTGATGAAATCATAAAAAAAACAATCATAAAAAACAACGTTCAACAATCTCCAATACCAAATATAAAATCATCATCATCATCTTCCTCCTTATATATAACCGGTTCCATTTCGTTAGACGCTTTTTCGCGTTTACGCTTATCCCGTTCTACTTCATTTTCTTGATCAATGTCACTCAGAGGTTTGCCCTTTTCCATGACGTAGTAGTAGAAGTGAAAAGAGTCGCCAAAAGTCTCTGTCCGTACGTTCCAGTTATACTTGGAACACGCATAAAACCGCTTTCGAAAGTGGGGCTGTGCGAATGCAATGGATATAAATTTACCACCGGGCTTCAATATCAAGGAAACCTGCAACAGATAATGTTATTAAAAATAAGAGCTGTAAATAAGACAGCACACTCGACTATTCGATAATGTCAGACAAATATATAAGTCGTGAACAATAATGTGTTTCTGAATTATGAAGATGCAAACAAAAGTCAAACCAATATTTTAACAGTAAAGAAACTGGTTGAATTTGATCCAAATCAACAGCAAAGTTATTGCACTTGATCAGTAATCTTTCAATTTGACCCCTAGTCCATGTACAAAGTTTCCGTTCATTCCCTATCGCACGTCAAAATAATGGGATTCAGTAAGTTATCTTATACTATGATCCCGATCGTTTACGTGAAAATCCAATCTGATTACTGCGGTAGTTGTTGAGATAAATACTTGCCATTCGGAACACCTCGGCGGCCATTTCTTAAAATAACTTGTGACGGGATTGCCGAGTAGATACGATTAAAATACTTGCATGTAAAAACTCTTTAGACGACTTTAGAAAAGCTTTGAAACATGTGAAAACCCTTTCAGTTCGGCTGTTGTGATATGTGAATATATTGAAAAAGCATTGTGGCAAAAGGAGAAATTGCTTGTGACAAGCAATTTCTCCTTTTGCCACTATGCTTTTTGAAAGTCTTCTTCTGCAAGACACAACAATCTGGCATTTGTTGTTAATGTGATAATCCAAGAATTTAGATAAGGTTTTGATGTAAATCATTATGTTGTCTTTTAGATCTAATGATATTGTGATGCCATCAGAGCATGCTGGTTTAGTCAAGGAAAATTACATGTGGAAGGTGAGTGAACAATCTACCAAAATTTGTTTAACTTTAGTATTACGACATTTTTTTACTTGAAGCAGACAACTTTAGAATAGCTTTGTAAACATGTGAAAAACCGTTCATTTCGGCTGTTGTGATATGTGAATAGAATGAATAAAGAGCATTGCGCTTTTTGAAAGAAGTCTGCTGCAAGACGCAATCATGTGGCGTTAGGTAGTAATGTACTTATGTATTCCTCAAAGAGAAGTTATAACCAGTTTAAAAAAACACCCCTGTTCTCGACGAAATCTTGAAATAAATAATTATTATAAACCTTGCCACACAGGCCTTAGTACCTGCTCTAAAGATGTTTCGATCAAGGAAGTGGATTCGTCCGATATGTTCCAAACGTCCTTCTCGTGAACTAGTAATGCATCAATGGTCCCCTTCTCCAACACAATATCAAACGAACCCGGACCAAACGTCATTTTTGTCATGTCCATCACTTGCCACGTCATTTTCGTTAATTCTGCGTGTTTTTTAGCCATGTTATTTATAACCACTGGAGAGAAGTCGGTGTTCGTGATATTCTTAAATCCGTCAAGATACATATCCTCGCTGAGACAGCTATTCCCGCAACCTAGAAATGACAATACAGAGACAATAGACATTAGAATAGAACAAATAATGTGAATAGCTAAACTGGAAATAATTGTACAGGGCTTTTTTTACGTTATATAACAGGGGCCTATGAAAGTTACCGTCCCAATTGGAAATTTCTTTAAAATCACGCAGTCATTCCAAAACAGTCAAAGTCATACCAGCAGTTTTAGCGATAAAATTTCCCAAATTCAGCAGGCGTGTGCCTCTTCCAAATTCTATGAAAAAGAAAGCCTTGACAAATATAACAACATGCCAACAACCGCTAATATAGAAAACCAAACAACATCTCAGTTCAAAGCAAAATAATTTTTGTAGGCTACAGTTCACGGCTGGCGGCTATGTCAAGGAAACATAAACACATCAGAATGGTTTATTAAAAAAGGGACCTATCTTTAAATCGCAAAAACTTATCCACCTCCATATTTCCTAAAAGTAAAACACAACCTATGCAAGTAAAAGTTATGAAAACATAAACCAAGAAGATTCCAACAAAGAGGATCCTACCAGAACCTGAAAAACTTCTACATTATCAGCAACCAGAAGCAACTATACCAACCTTCCTCCGCTCAATAATGGACTCGCCAAATTGATCGCGTATTGCTAAACAACTGTAGGGTTCAGAGCTCCTTCACCTGCTAAATTAATAATATTCTAATCGAATATTCCTCAATGCTCATTCAAAGCAACTGATCTCACATATAATACTCCTTTTCCTCCGAATATCCATGAACCATTTCAAAATTTTGATCTCTTACAACGAAAGAAAGAGAAAACACCCGATGAAAAACCAGTTATCGTCCGGGATTAGGAAACACGGCTCCGGATTCAACTCGTTTACGTATAATCAGCGCTTCAGGCATTCTCCTACGCAGTTATCTACCTTTTCATTTTGGTTACTGTACTGTAGAGTAACACATGGAGGTATTCCTGCGCGGAGTTTGAGCTTTAGGTACCTAATGTGTTTTTACTTTTTCTTCTATTAACCCTTTACCAGAGCAAAATTCTGACTGCCACAAATTGAAAGAGTTGGCAGACTGCATTTCGAAGTGTGATGAAATTGAAATAATAATCTTCTAATAGGACAGAAAACAATGTGGGAAAAGGAGAATACTCGTTGAGAGCATTTTCTCCTTTTCCCACTATGTTTTCCAGATTCGTCTGCAACAAACTGGTCAAACGTCGTTTTTATTTGGTAATGGAACCAGGGTTAAGACCTTTTCTTCGAAGAACCGGTTGAGAAATCAGGAAGAAATATGGTCAATGGGGTATGTCTAGGAAATTCAGAGTTGGTTACCTTTTTCGTAATATATAGAAATCATTTTTGGGCAGTTGAAAGTATTTTTCATTTGTGTTCCATTGATAAATGCAGATAACTTAAACATATATACATAGCATATACGTATGTGTTATTTTTTGTAGTGCTGTTTTTTTTTTTTTTTTTTTTTTTTTTTTTTTTTCAGAATAAAATTTGAAATGTTAGGTTTAGTTGGAAATTACATGTGGATGGGGGTAGCAGCATAATCCCTTTACCTGCCAAAATGGCTTCGAGCGCATTATAGATAAAGAGACAAACAGTGTTTACCTAACATTAAAATGGAATCAGACGCTTTTACATCATTAAGGAGTAAGTGTCGGAAGGCGGAATATCCCGAAAACCAGTCATAACTCTCCTCCGATGTATAACGTGTGTCCCAATACTCCTTAGTTCGGTAATCTTCGTTCTTCTTCGGAAGCTCCATCCGTGATCCTGTAAAGAGAGGGTTTCATTCGTTTATTTATCTGTTTATTTATAATGGCAAAAAAAAATCGCGAAAAATCTACCAGTGCTAGTCTATAAATCAGTCACTTACCCCAATGACACAATGCGCTATATAACAGACTCCCATAAAAGGCACCTTCCCAATTGAACATTTCTTTGAAAACATGCAGTTTTCCAAAAAAAATCAAAGTCATACCAGCTTTTAGGCTTCCCAATTTAGCAATTTCAGCGATAAATGTTCCCAAATTCAACCGGCTTGTGCCTCTTCCCAATTGAAGGAAAAAAGCCCTGTATCTTAGACACTAGAAAACGACATAAATAAAACTGACATCGTTTTTCGTAAGTAAAATTATAGTTGTCTCATCTGGTGTATATTTTGACTTGTCCAAAAATCAAAGAAGCTCAAGACGACAAAAAAAAAACCATCTCATATTGATGTGAAGAAAATTTACTGTTTCTTAAATATATATCTGGAAAAATGTTGATAAGACACTGGCGAAGAGGAACCCTGTGTCAGAAATCAACCTCAACCTTATTTGGCTTAAATCATTGTGACAAAAGGATAAATTGCTCTTAAGAAAAATTAATATCCTTTGCATGGTTCCTAACAGATAAATGTGGGAGCGTAGCTAGTCCGAATGATCCAGACGTAAATAGTTCATTCTAACACACCGTTACAGTTTGGATCATCCGAGTAAGATAGCGTAGCGAGAATAGATTACCCCATTACCAAACATTAACGACATTTTACCACTTTGTTGCAAACAACTTTGGAAAGCATTGTGGGAAAGAGAAAAATCGCTCTAAACGAGCAATTTCTCCGTTTCCCACAATGTTTTCTGTCCTATCAGTAGATTATTTCCCAAAATAATCAAATTTTGAAATGTTGTCTCTTTTAATTAGGGACAGTCGAAAATTTCAATTAGGGACAGTCGAAAATTTGGTGTTTGGTAAAAGAATAACTCTGGTAGAGACATCCTGTACTGCGGGGGTTTACGTCATCAGTAATAGATACAGTTTGTGCAAAGCGCACCTGCCGAACACCTAGGGGTGCAGATTGTTGGAGCATATCACTCGATCACTGCCGCAGGTTCGAGTTTAAATAAGGTTTTATATGGATGACATGTGAAACATATTGTGAACTAGATGTGACCTAGATGATCAATGGTAACTAGTGGATACTGGAGTGAATTAACCATGTGGTTATTCCCGTATGCTTAGCGTGGAGGGGGCGTACTTTATAGTCTACCTTCTATTTCGATACTCAGATCTAATTACCAACCACTGTTCAACATTTTAGCAGGGGACAGCAAAACTGACACCAACCGAGTGCAGAACACATTGCATAAAAAGTAAGTATTCGACTTCTCCCTTAATAGTCCAGTCGGCTTCCTTCTATGCTTAATATGGAATCTAGAAATGAGGAGTACAATGAGGCAATATTTTGTTTGTGTAGTCTATAGAGGTAAATCAATGATGTAAGAGAGTTTGCTACTTTGGCGAATTTGGGAATCTTGCCTAATTTGCATAAATCCAAAATGGCCGCCAGCAGTTCAATACAAACAAACACTGTTTCGCAGCCATCTTGTTTTGCGAGTGAACAAATAGTCACGTGACAAACGCCCACTAAAATTGCATTGCGTAAAGGGGTTGCTCTACGAAAGATTTCTTCTATAACACCCCAAAAAATAAAGATTTGATATAGACAGTTATAAAATTTGATAATTTTTCTATCATAAAACAGATCTTTTTCCTTATCTTTCATCCAAAATAACGTTGTACATGTTGCAATAATTATTGTACCGTGAAACGTCGTAGTTTTCACTACTGATATTTATAAGACGACGGATCGTCCATTTAGAGCCACATTTAGTCCAAAAGAGCTTCTTACTTCTTAAAACATGTTCACCGAATTTGAGTTTACCACACAGTCCCTTAGTTTCATCAAATTTTGTTCTTACAAAGAAAGAATCTCCACTGACTCTCATGTGGCTTTACATTTTTTTGTTCAAAAAGAATCCTGCAGGTAGATTTATACTGTACGGAATTTTACAAAAACACTACTACTATAGAAAACTACCAATCCCTTGAGCAACAATTGAATTTTCTGGACTTTTCAAATGAAACCCGAAAGACCGCCTTCATCCAAGCACCAGCCTAGTTTGTTTACAAACAACGCAACATTGCCGATTTTTTAAACCATTTGCTCCAAACTCAGAAGCTTTCTGCAATCATATATATTCAATGGACGTGCTTCTGACAAACCAATTACCTACACATGCTTCTGGATTATTTAGAGCCTTATGGCATGGCACAGGCAAATAAATGATTCAATGTAGATGATGAGTAGGTTGCTCATTTTGTCCAGCTGATTGACTTATGATAAGATAATTGAGGTCTTTCAGAATCATCAAAAGACAGTTCCAATCAGGTGTATTCCCCATATTAGTTTGTTCTGTCCTTTTTAATTCGAAATGCGGGCGACATTTGTGCAGTGGTAGAGCGTCGGGCTATTGTACCGAGGGTCCCGGGTTCGAATCCATATTATGTGAGGTGAAAATTCCGGGACTAACCCACAAAACCTGCGCGGTTACTGGTTAAGAATCCAGGAATCAGTCATCAAGAGTGGCTTTGAACAAGCTTTAAGCTTCCTTCATAATCGATGTGAAACAAATTTGGTGAACTGGTGAATGGTGAACTGGAAATAGCCTATGTAATAAGGACTCAATACTTATGTGACCAAGGTGCAATAAAGAAAATTTCGGGAAAAGGTCACAACTTTCATTAACTCTTTCCTTTTAATTTGATTTCGGGCAGATCTAACTAGTAATCACAGACAATAATTAAAAAAATATGAAAATCCGACTTGTTTGTGGTATTTGATAAAATCTTTATGAGCATTTTCTCAATTTTTAAAAATAATTTCTAATGTCATCTTCTTATGTTCAATGTATCATCAACATGAACAAACCTTTTTCTTTTTTAAATCTGCCACTGCAACTGTTTTATTCCTTCAATTATGTACTAATTTCATATAAAAAATGATACCACTATCTTTGATTAACCCATTGTCCCATATTGGGATTTGTGAATCATTTAACTTCATTTGCAAGAGCATTTAATATTTAAGAAGCAACATTTTCCCTCTGATATAAGTTATAAACCATTGTAACAAATGGAGTTATTCTGCATTTTGCCGCTGTGGTTTTTAAAGTCATTTGTGAGAGGTGTGGTAACGTGTGGTATAATGGGGGTAATTGGTTAGCATTCACACAGATAAAAAATAAAAAATAAAAAATATATAAAGCGCTGTCAAATGCTTCAACTTGAAACCCTCTTGAGTCAGGACATCAAAATCCATTTAAATCTCGGCACCGAAAGGTATCCGAACGTTGTATCTATGAGGCACAAATCATTTGGTACTGAGTAGTATGTCGGAATCGGTTTGTTTTCTCGCAAGCCTCGTTTCAAAATGACATTCACCTTAAAAATGTTACTATTTTTGGCAAACCGTGTTTGTGTGTAATGAAAATTTGGTCTTTGATACTTTTCAAGGAATATGGCATGCGAGGTGTCTAATAAGGGGTTTTAATATATGCTAAAATCATTTTTGATGAAGTTATAATGATTTGGCCTGTCAATGACGGAACAAAAGCCCAAAATGGTTGTTGAAAGCCATTTTCGTATCTTTTCTTACAGAAAAATATATGATTATGCCTCATACTGATTATAATTGCAGAATATACACATTTAGTATGCATGTGTCCTTCATTAATGCTGTACATTAAAAGATATGTGCAAAGAATAATAACATACTACAGATATATCAAATGAAACCATCATGCTATATCTGATGTTAAAGATACAAATTTTACATGGCAGTCAATCTGATATGATGTTTAAGGTTTTTTATGCCAATTTAAATAAAAAAAAATCATGATAAAACGCGTTTTTGATGTGATAATCAAATATTTTTTGGTAAACATACATGTCTGGTAGATATAGATGACTGCCTGCAACTCTGCGGCACTGTGGTCGTCTCCTGTTTGAGTCACTGGAAATTCCCGTTGGTAAGTTTTCAATCCTTCCGACTGATAAACAACCAGAATGTTGGAATAAAGTTTACCACTCAAAAACAAAACACCTTCAATGACACCATCCTTAAGATTTGTACGTACAGAGCGAAGTGATGTACTTGGGCAAGAGGTGGAGTTACCATGTCACAGTGTACTACTCGGGTATTTCCGTGAGCTGTGTTTTCATTGGATAAACCCGATGTGTTCAGATTGACAGTGTACAGGACCTAGCTGCAGCGGAGGCGGAGTACCACATTAGATGCTTGAATTACTTCAGGAAATTATCAGGTGCTTCCTAGCTTAACAGAACAAGTTTGGCGATCAATAAACCGAGCTACTTTTGCACAAAATGTATCGAGATCAAAAGTTGCGAACGCGGACATCAGTTGAATTACATGAAAAGTATGTGAGCTTTGGTTAGACGTTGATGAGCAGCTAGGAAATATAGCTGTCGTTCTTAAAATACCTGGTTGTGCTTCCATTGTTGGATTACGTGACTATGTGAGAAAAATCGTTAACATTTCAGAATGTGAAGATGATTAAGACAATGAAGGTGTGACTGTTCGAAGGAAAAAGACTGAAGTATGTGGTATCTCGTCCAAAAACAAGCACTTTGACCTTGGTGAATTAAAACCTGACAAAATTAGAGAACAGGCATGCAGTACTCTGCTACAGTTTACTTCCAAACTATTATCTAACGGGGAAATTACGAGTCGACCATGAGTATTTCGCAGGCAATTCAATATTGCATCACAAAGTGATATAACCACAGCACTATTGGTTTAGGAATAAAACTTCAGTTTTGAAGCAGGGAATTAATTGATACCCTGAATGCACATGGATATAACGTGGCATACGAAGAAATTTTGAATTTCCACAAGTCATCTTCAAAATATGTCAGCAAAAACAGAGCAACTCTAGATTAGATGAGGGGACTCATAAGAAGAATATGGCCAGTATTTGGGTGGAATGATATCTTTAACCTGACCACATCCTTTCCAAATGGATAACGTGAGACCCATCCCATGGCAACAATGTTTCAAGTTCATCCTGCAGATACAGCGCAAACCACTGAAAGTAGCCACATCATAAGGTCTCTGACGATTACATGTCTAATCACTAAGCAGTCAAGACGTGCTGAGAGTGACAATATATCAAAACCACTGCATGATACTGGTCCTAAGAAGGATTTACCACCAAAAATACCGTCTCCAGATAATAGAGGGGCTAACCATGCTGATCTAAAAACTTACTAAGACAGTTTGGTGGCAGCGAAAGAGAAAGAAGCCCAATGGCTCAACAATACATCTCATGAAGAAGAAGAAAGTCATGAATGGAATGGCTTTAACAACAGGCTTGCACGCATCCAAGATATTCTAAAACCGGCTACAACCTATGTGGCTGGTTCATTATATATTGATGCTCCATCAGTTCAAAACCGACACGTTTCTTACAACGATGAAGTATAAACAAATGTCAATGATTGGCATCGGAATGGACCATGTCCATCTATGCATGAACAAGCAGCTGTTTGATATAACAAAGCAAGCAAGCTGGTACCATCTAGAGCGGTTAAAGAATGTTGTTGCTCATCCGGGCGGGATGCAAATAATACTCATGAGAGGCTCAACGCTAGAAAGATTGTGGACTCTTCGATCATGATGAGGCGGTTTTCACAATTGTCTCATACATGATTGAGTGTGCCAAATCTAACTAGGGAGTTGTCCGTGTGCACAGTGATGATACTGGTATATTCATTCTTCTGGTGTACTGGGTTTGTCGATCAAATGTACAATGTCTTGTTCAAATGGAACGATGGTAAGGTACCATACTAGATGTCAATGCAACATGCTCAACCTACGGTCCAAAATGAATGCAGCTCCATGACATGCATGCTCTCAGGGGATTCGACACAATCTCATATCCATATTGGAAGATGGGTGCTTTACACAAATTGTTGGCTGTGACTTCCGAGGACTTTCTGATGATTTAGGAGAGGAGGGGAAAACCAATGAAGAGGAACTGGATACAGCAACCAATCCATACATCAATGCCCTCTATGACAGCGCTTCAAGCTCTTCATAATGAAAATGGAAGCGCCAAAGTGCAGTCACTCCCACAAACAGAACAAAAAAAATCCTGCATTATACCATTATACGAGCGCATCTACAGATCAAGTTGTGGAAGGCAGCAAACTGAAAAACAACCCCTGATAATTCATATGACATAACACAGTATGACTTCGTGATTTAGGATGGGATATTTGTACCAAAGATTGCATAAGGAGACCCCGCACCACCAGAACTGATATGTGGTATCTGCTGCCAGCTACAAGTAATGGACAAGTGCAGCAAAGAAATGTGTGGGCGTCGAAAGCACCGGCTGTCGTGTACATCATACTGTTCATCTTCTGGAGGTCAAACATGCTGTAATCCTCATACATCCAATCAAACACAAACAGTAACGAATGGACAGGATGTAGAAGAAGGAGGAGATACTTACTTGAGAGAGAAGGTGACAGAGTAAGTTTATGAAGGCTTAAATGACGATACGGTAGTAGAAGACGATGCCGAAAATGAATGGGATTAAAAACATTGCCTACCTGTGCATGACTGATACACGTCCATAAACATCTAATCAGATAGTACTACTTTCAACAAAGGAATAGCTTTGATTTCACTAGCAGCCGTTATAATGAAAGTGGACCAAAACAAGCCCTATGTAAATTCATCAAGCCAGATGTAGTTATTTTGACATACTAATAATCAAATGTGCATAATGTTGTACAAGGCACGAAAATATAACTTAAGCTTACCAAAGCAAATTATTGCTACGGGTGAGGATTTTGTATACACGATTTCCATTTTGCGATTACAAGCAAAGTATCTAAGATAAGTATATACAAGGATATGAATGAACATAGAGAATAGATGGTTGGTGTCGTGACAAGTCGGTAGATATACCTCGTAAGCAGTACATGAATACACCAGAAATCCTGGGGTAATTCGCCTTATTTCCGGCGGATAACGCAAAATGCACACAGGCACTAAATATGTATTTAAATACACACAAATTGGTTATTTAACACAATCGAATGTTTTTTTTACCCTTTTCATAAAAGATGATCATATCAACACATCTTTGTTTCATATTTTGTCAATCAGCTCTTTTCGGCAATCCCCGGCTTGTGACGGGGATTGCCGATTTGATACGATTGGCCCTTCGTTGCAATCTGAGCACATCGGGTTTATCCAATAGTGTATTTCACAGCTCACGGAAATACCCGAAGAGTTCCGATTGCCTTCGTTGCTGACCTACTTTCAAAAATGGCTCCCCATTACCTCCGAGGTTATTTTAAGAAATGGCCGAGGTGTTCCGAATGAGCCATTTATTGTATACAATGATTGTTTTATATATAGGAGATAATAATTTTCGTAAGGAGCAGTTTTGCACTTTGAAGTTATATCCCAATTCTCACCACAGGGGTCCGAAGTTAAGGCGAGTTAAGGTGTAACGGCTTTGTAGCCGTAAGACTATCATAACTTCGAACCCCTGTGATTCTCACAATGGTTTTATTCTTCCATGTTAAGTCCAAGCCGATACCATTACATCTATATACAAGTAAAAAGTTGCTGCTGGAAGCAGCAAAGTTGGAAGCACTGCGAAAAAGAAAACGGTTTGTTGGAAGGATATAAGTAATGAAATGTCATGCAGCGGTATTTTGGGTTTATGGTAGATGGATATTGAAATAAAAGACAAAGTTAAATATAACAAGGATATTTTTATTGAAGAAATGTTACTTTATAAAATAAAGAATAAAGAAAAAATGAAGATTTGAATTATAACTTGGCAAGTTCGCAATTATAAGAAATTTTTAGTTAGATATGCACCAACTAATTATAATGGAGTCTATTAAACCATCTGAAAATAAGTTTGACTTAAAAAAATAAAAAAAAGATATTAAAACATTAAAGAAAGATATTAAAATGGAACTTGCAAGACTTTCTACCAGCGAACTGTATGCACAAGTGCAATTGATGAACTTTGACCTCAATAACTTGCAAAAGTCCCACATGCCAGAATGTAAATAAGGAAGTAGTTCTAAACAAAAACAATAATGAAATAGTATATTCACGTGAAACATATATGAAAAAAGAAATTGTGGAGACTTGATGTGAAGAAACCTTTGATGTAAGCCGAAAGAGATTACAGTGTACAAGCACATTTTTGGACAACATGATGGGAAAGTGTTCTTATACTTAGTTGTTCATGTAATACATCACATATGATATTGAATGAAGAAATTCAGGTGAACGTACATGTGGATTTAAAGGCACGAAGTACAATATAAAATAAGAGCCAGCTTTGAGGAACACCATGGGAAAGATGTTTTACATGATTGCTGTATACACAGTTGTTCATGCTATATCTTGCACATGATGTTGCGTAATGAAATTCAGCTGTATAAATGCAAAAAGGCTTTAAGATCACACCATTTAACTTGAATAAGGCATTACATGAAATGGGGTCTATAATGATATGGGAACACAACCTATAAAAATTAAGTGTTTATACAGCTGTGAGGAACACCATTGGAAAGATATATTTTACATGATTGCTGTATACACAGTTGTTCATGCTATATGTTACACATGATGTTGAGTAATGAAATTCAGCTGTATAAATGCAAAAAGGCTTTAAGATCACACCATTTAACTTGAATAAGGCATTACATGAAATGGGTTTATAATGATATGGCAACAAAACTTATAAAAATTAAGTGTTAATACAGCTGTGAGGAACACCATGGGAAAGATATGTTTTACATGATTGCTGTATACACAGTTGTTCATGCTATATGTTACACACGATGTTGAGTAATGAAATTCAGCTGTATAAATGCAAAAAGGCTTTAAGATCACACCATTTAACTTGAATAAGGCATTACATGAAATGGGTTTATAATGATATGGGAACACAACCTATAAAAATTAAGTGTTTATACAGCTGTGAGGAACACCATTGGAAAGATATGTTTTACATGATTGCTGTATACACAGTTGTTCATGCTATATGTTACACACGATGTTGCGTAATGAAATTCAGCTGTTTAAATGCAATGGAACTATTATGGCTGAGGTAACATTGTAAATAATGAAATGGTTTTAATAAAAAACAACAACAAAAATGAAAAAGTATGTACATGTAAAACATATGAAAAAAAAATTGTAGCAACTTGATGTGAAGAAACCTTTGATGTTAGCCGAAATAACTACAGTGTACAAACACAGTTGTGGACAACATGATGGGAAAGTGTACTTTCACATGAATGTTGTATACTTAGTTGTTCATGTAGAACATCATATATGATGTGGAATGAAGAAATTCAGGTGAATGTACATGTGGTTTTAAAGGCATGAAAATCACAAGATTACACATAAAAGGTTGATGAAAGGTTTGAAACATAAAATGTTGAAATAGGACCAGGCTTACAAAAACCGAAACACAATTGGAATGTACATGTATACAATATAAAATGAGAGCATTACGAAGCAGAACAATAGGACCCAAAAGCTATTTGCAGTCACAAGCTTTATACCCAATGTGGATGTATTTTTATATGAAAGGCTTAGGGATGACTAAACAAATCTGTTAATTGTCTGTTGTAATCACAACTACCAGTTTGGTTACAATTCTGTCAGTTTTGGTTAAAAGCTATTGTAACCTGCAAGTATCATCTTGAAATTGCTGGGTATATGAACAAGTTGTCGGTTTATTTCCAAAAGGACGCAACTTGGGTTGTAACAAGCTGAAGTAACATCCTTTCGAAACTAAACCGATAAAATATACTGTGGTGTAATTCGTTAAAATGTGGTATTGAAATAGTTTTTGAGCAACATTCTTGGTCAAGACATTTTTTACATGAATAGTACAGACATAGTTGTCTATCAAGTATGTTACACATGTATGTTATGAACCATGATTTAGCTTTTGCTATGTATTTTAGCTTAGCATACTTTGACTGTTGAGAACATTGTGGTAAAAGGAAAAAATCATAAAGAATTAATTTCTACTACAATATTTTCAACGTAACAAAGAGCTGTTTTTCAGGAGTACCATAATATTTTGGGAATACAACATCCGTTGTGATTGAATTTATGATCCCATTACTTCCTGGATATGAATTTAAAGACATCTGCAGTAAATGAATTTAGAAAACATTGTGACAAAATAAGTAGTTGCTTGTGACAAGCAATTTTTCCTTTTCTCACAATGTTTTGTACTCATTGTTTTAAACAAAAATGGCATATGTTGTACCTTACTGGTATTGTTTGCTAAAGCTTTTAATATGGAACCATCACAAATTTTGGTAGGGAGTAATGGGTTAATTGATATGCATCACAGCATTAACTCACTCTTGATCTTGTCTACGTTTTGAAGACACCACCTGCAAATTTCCATTGCAAAACGTGCCATGTCCATTTATTGGCAGTTGTTCCGAAAGGAAGGCAGTGAGCTCTGCACTAGTTTTGAATGTTTCTAAACTTGGCATCTCCGTCAATTTTTGTAAATCTGGCAGAAAAAGGGTATGTCGTGATACGCTGGTACCTCTTAAAACCAATATAACAGCATTGCAATAATAATATTTTTTGGTATAAAAGGTCTTGCTGCAACGTTCGCACTTTTCTTCTGTTAATTTCTTGTTACGGCAGGCTGAAATGTAAAGGGAACTATTGTTAGCTTCTAGGTATTCAGAGGCACATATGTGTTGCTTTTTAGTTGTTTGATAGTTGAGACAAAACTCTTTTAATATGGATGCTGGAGTTATCCTTTTTGTGTCAGTCAGTTTTCATTATTAAAATCTACTTTTCAACAAAGTTAAAAGTCATCTTCATGAAGAAAAAAGTAAGGCTAAACAAGAGGGCCATAATGGCCCTTTATCGCTCACCTGAGTTCTGTTTGAAAAAGAGGTATATTTAAGACAGAGTGGTTGGTATGTTTCAAACTCTTCTAAGTGCTCATTGCATTGAATACTCTAAGCCAATGCTCTTGCTTGTTAACATTTTTTTATGTGTATTGTATTTGTCTTCTTGAGTTAATGTTCACCAAGACAAAGAGAATTCAGATGAAGGAAATTTAGGTTTGTGAAAGCAGGGACAGTAACAATTGGTTGGGCTAATTAAAATAATAACAATTGGAAAATGTATCTCAAAGTCGTTTATTGGTTTTCAACAGTAAATAAATTTGGAAAATTTTAAGACAGTCAAGCTTATGTTAAATAATCCATAATAGGTATCTATTATACTTAACAAATTGAATCTGAATTTTTTGGCTTGAAGTGCTTGCTTTATTTGACCTTATGAATGAAATGGTCTTATCATTGTTCATAAATGAAAAGGTACTATCATTTATATTGGCACATATGTTAATATGGTGTAAATGCACAGTTTTAGACTAGAGGGCACATTGATAATAAATCAAATTTAGATTAATTAAAACTAGATACATTATGAAAGAAAGATGGGACTGAGAGAAAGTCTATTATGAAAATGCTTAACTTCTTACCACCTGCAGATGACTTTTCTTGAAGAAGACAACTATTAAAAGCATTGTAAACATGTACTTCCAGATCTGATTTCATGGTATGTGAAGAGATGAAAAAGCATTGTGGTAAAAGGAGTAATTGCTTGTTATAAGCAATTTCTCCTTTTGTCACAATGGGTTTTTTTTAAGTCGTCTGCTGCAAAATGTGGTGGTAAGGAGTAAATTTTAACATGAATTATTTTTTTTATCACAAAATTATTCAAAAGCACCAAGGGTTATTTTGAAAGTCAAGTCAGATTGCATAGCTCTAACAGGGATAAAACTTTCCGCTTATACAATATGACTGGTTATGTCAGATGAAACAAGGTTGAAAAGAAATTTGCTTAACCTTTTCCCTAATGCAGATGACATCAAATGCTTTTGCTGCAGACGGCATTTGAAACTATTGTGGCAAAAGGTGAAATTGCTCTTTAATGAACCATTTTACCTTTTGTGACAATGATTTCAAGCTTTATGAAACAAATGTTCAGTTATTTGTAGGAATTTTTGTCATTTTTAGTTATTTGCAGTAGGAATTTTTGTCATTTGTTGTTGATGCTTTTATGTCGTATGCTGCAGATTTCTTAAAACAGGGAAAGGGTTCATTAGTTCAGTTTTAGCACAGTGATTATGTATTGTCATAATCTTAACGCATTCAGATAATTCATGTTCAAGCGTGTTGAAAATCCATAAAAAAAATGTAACAAATGAAGAAATTGCTTAATATGATCAATTTATCCATTTCTTACAATTGTTTTTAAAATGACTGCTTGTAGTATCATCTTAACAGATTAACAAATTCAAGATTAAAAAACAAATGAAAGAGAATGATTGAAAAATCAAAATATATTCAGGCATATGGCACAATATTTTACACATGGAATCAATTACAAATTACTTCTGTTATCTGGAGAAAAAATGGCCATATTGCATTTTTGATCAGTTTATGACATGACATCTTTATGAATTTATTAATCTGGGATGACATTTTGGTTTGATTGACCCAGTTTACACAAGGTTTTTCAAATATTTGACCTAGTGACCTAGTTTTTGACCTCACATGACCCGGTTTCAAACTTGGCCAAGATTTCAATTGAGACAATCATTCTGACCAACTTTCATCAAATTTGGACCATAAATGTGGCCTCTAGAGTGTTCACAAGCTTTTTAAATTATTTGACCTAGTGACCTAGTTTTTTACCCCACATGACCGAGTCTTGAACTTGGCCAAGATTTCATTGAGACAATCATTCTGACCAACTTTGATAAAAATTGGACCATAATTGTGGTCTCTAGAGTGTTCACAAGCTTTTTAAATTATATGACCTAGTGACCTAGTTATTGACCCCACATGACCCAGTTTCAAACTTGGCCAACATTTTTATTGAGACAATCATTCTGACCAACTTTCATCAAAATTGGACCATAAATGTGGCCTCTAGAGTGTTCACAAGCTTTTTAAATTATTTGACCTAGTGACCTAGTTTTTGACCCCACGTGAACCAGTTTCAAACTTGGCCAAGATTTCATTAAGACCATCATTCTGATGAACTTTCATCAAAATTGGAACATAAATGTGGCCTCTAGAGTGTTCACAAACTTTTTAAATTATTTGACCTAGTGACCTAGTTTTTGACCCCACATGACCCAGTTTCGAACTTGGCCAAGATTTTATTGAGACAATCATTCTGACCAATTTTGATAAAAATTGGACCATAATTGTGGTCTCTAGAGTGTTCACAAGCTTTTTAAATTATTTGACCTAGTGACCTAGTTATTGACCCCACATGACCCAGTTTCGAACTTGGCCAAGATTTTATTGAGACAATCATTCTGACCAACTTTCATCAAAATTGGACCATAAATGTGGCCTCTAGAGTGTTCACAAACTTCTTAAATTATTTGACCTAGTGACCTAGTTTTTGACCCCAAATGACCCAGTTTCGAACTTGGCCAAGATTTTATTGAGACAATCATTCTGACCAACTTTCATCAAAATTGGACCAAAAATGTGGCCTCTAGAGTGTTCACAAACTTTTTAAATTATTTGACCTAGTGACCTAGTTTTTGACCCCACATGACCCAGTTTCGAACTTGGCCAAGATTTTATTGAGACAATCATTCTGACCAATTTTGATAAAAATTGGATCATAAATGTAGCCTCTAGAGTGTTCACAAGCAATTGTTGACACACGCACGGACGCACGGACACACGGACGCACGGACGCACACACGGACGACGGACATCTCGGTATCACAAAAGCTCACCTTGAGCACTACGTGCTCAGGTGAGCTAAAAATGCATGTACATAAAAAGGGGCATAACTTTTAAAATAATAAATGCTAAAGTAATGGTTTTTGCGATTATCATTTCCAATTATTTAATGTTTGCTTTATGCACAAGTACATGTCATGGTTATCATTTGTGTGAGGTTTGGGAAAAATCCATTGGAAACTGTAGAAGGATTCGTGTGCACAAGATGAGCATCAATTTCCATAAACAAGGGCACATAAATGTGGAATGACTGAACTAATCCGAGAAATCATTGCTTTATGCACAACTACATGTGATGGTGGTCATTTGTTTGAGGTTTGGTTGAAATCATTTGAAACTGTACTTCTCCTCCGCACAAGAATCTTCTAACAGACGGACAGACGCGTTATAACATAATACAACCCTTCAGGCGTATAAAAAGGAGTTTTAACTCTGTAAATGTAATTCAAACAAGATAAAGATGCGCAACGGACAACATACACATTTATCACAATAGCTCATACACATTTATCACAATAGCTCAGCTCGTGCAAAGGTGAACTAACCAAGAGCTGTCAAATGTATTTGCACTTTTTATATGTAGACTTTGTAAATGACCATTATTTGCAGTGTGAGAAACTTGATTCACCCAAAGTTTATTTTGGAACTAGTAATATGAAGCAATGATGAGGCAGCAAAGCAAAGAGCAACAATTCAATGCAATAGTTTACCTATGTGAAAAAAAGGATACATCCAACATATAGAGCACATAAACAGTATTGAAAAAAGTTTTTACCAGGATTTGAACATGAAGCATACAGGTGGGAGCCTGCTATGCCCATAACTGTGAAAGGCAACGTCACAGGCGGTTCATACGTTTTCGTGAAGTCTTCATCATCTAAGAAATCAGCTTGCTAACTTGAAATGACAATGTGGTGCTTGGAAGGAACTGCAATATAAAAGAGATGTTTATGGAACATGTGTGTTTCACAAATGGTATTAATGACTACTGTAACAAATGACCTAGATTTTTTTGAAAACGATCATGACACTACAGAGAATAACAGCACTACATTTGTTGTCGGATCAAAAAATCTTCAAGGAGTCTGAAAGAGATTTACCCAAGGAACATTTAATGAGCTGTTTTGGAGAAGAAAATTCTTAAAGCTTTTTTTAAAAAATTCAGTTTTGTTGCCATGGCAACCAGAGTTCTGCTTAGAATTTATTCTTGTAAGGAATTTAAAAGGACCATTACAGGAACATTTCTGTGAAGTTTTGTTAGAATTAACTAAGTAGTTTAGGACATGTTTGAACAAGATGTTTGAATAAACAAGAAATCTGCGTATTTATATGTCTCGCCTATCAATGCTTTGTCAATAATTGGAACTTGGCCAGGAGAGGTGTCTAATAACCATGAATGCATGTGTGAAGTTTCAGTTGAATATCCCTAGTACTTTCTCAGAAAAAGACTTAACACGAAAACTGAACGTTGAAATTTTTATGAACTCAGGTTTCACTTCTCCGGCGACTGAGACATCTCCAACGTTAACTTTTCGTGTTAAGTCTTTTTCTCGAAACTTCTCGACTATCCAACTGAAACTTCACACATGCATTTGTGGTAACTTGAAGTCTCTCCAGGCCAAGTTCCATAACTCTGACATGCATTTTGACCGAATTATGGTCCTTTTTAACTTAGAAATTTCAACGTTAACTTTTTGTGTTATTTCTTTTCCACAAAAACAACTTCGGGTATCCAACTGAACCTTCACACATGCACTAGTGGTTACTAGACACCTCTCCAGGCCAAGTTCCAAAACTCTGACATGCATTTAGACAGAATTATGGCCCTTTTTTTTCACATAGATATTTCAACGTTAAGTTTTGTGAGTCTTTTTCTCAGACACTACTAGGGATATTGAACTGAAACTTAACACATATGCATTTATGGTTATTAGACGCCTCTCCAGGCCAACTACCAATTATTGACAAAGCGTTGACGGGCGAGGCATATGAATTGGCGGATTTTTTGTGTAAAATTTCTTTTTTAAATGTACCCCAGAATGTGTCAATTGAAATGTTTAATACAAAATCAAAAGTTTTCAGCAAACTTTCGTTTGACAGTTTACTTTCAGAAATGGACCTCAGAATAATGCACCAATTCAATTTTGATTTTCGAAATTATTCAATGAATGGAGAGGGGATTATTTGTATAATTCTCTTTCTAAAATACACCTGCCAGTGTACCAATTTAAATTTCTAATACAAAATCAAAGGTTTTCATGGAATCTGCCTGTAAGGTTTTATTTTCTAAAATATACCTCAAAATACAATAATTCAAATGTTGCTAATTTTCAATAATTTCAATGAAGGGAAACCCAATCCTATTCTGTACACCCTGATCTGTTAAACAATACTGTGGAATACCCTGAGACTGATTATGATACACATTTTTTATAAAGTTGGGCTAAAATCCATTGAAAACTGGTAGAATTTACATGTACAAAATAAATACTTAATATGGCTGTTTTGTTACAATTAATGCCATGTTATTCTGTAATGACTGAATGGACCCGTAAAATACTTGTTTTATAGCGTTTTACATAGTGTCAACAGTATTTCAGTTATTTTGTAATGCCCGGCTCATTAGAGATGGAGAAGACCCCAACTACTTGATTATCCTTTACGGCTTGATCAAGCATCTGATACAATTGACATTTTGCAAGTCAGCAGGAATACTTCCCCACATTAAATTCCTAAATGGGTCAAACTTGGATTTGAAATGTACATTTATGTCATGTTTTTTGTGTGATTTTTCGTTAAAATTCATTGAAAAGTGCCGTCTTGCATACAGAAGCTATGTATTAAATATGCATGTATCTCTGCAAGCAAAGGCACTTAACTCCCGGATAACTCAACAGGTCGACAAAAATTTTACTTTAAGCACACATGCAAAAAAATAGCTATGATTTGTACAAGGTTTTACTACGACCGACGTGATCCAATATAGCTTCCATACACTTCGTATCTGGGTGTATAATAATCAGACAGGTCATCTACAGCAAGTCAAAAATACAGTTTCTAGATTGTTCTTATGGTTTTTGAAGTGTTTCACCTAGTGACCTAATTCTTGATGTATTGTAAGCCAATTTTAAAACATTCTAAGATAGTTGTTATCAAAATATGGGTTATAGAGTGTTTTTAACATATCAAATTTATTGGACCTCATATCTAGTTCTCGACTTAATGTGATTGAATTTTGAACTTCATTAAAACAAACATTCTGCCAAAGGGTTATCAAGAATTTGAGGTTTTTAATGAGCCATAAATCAACAAAGTATAAATGCCCAAGTCTATGACTGACAACTCATCATCCCATAAGCTGTTTTAGACAAATGCCAGTAGAGCTAAAAATAATGACCTTTAATGGTTTAATGAGACTAAAGTTTTCAAAACCTTCAGCTGGTTTAAGTTTACAACAAAATTACCTCAATTTTCGAAGTGCGCTTAGTTGACAAGCTGTTGGTCTTATTATACTGGTACGTGTCAGTAATCGATATAACGTCTCCAGCCTTGAAATCCACTTCAGCATCTTCGCCAAACAAAGCCATCTTAACAGCAGGGCTCTCCGCTTCGTCTTTAAGTGAAACAAATTTGATGGCAAGTTCCCCTCTCCTTCTGTAATATTTAGGGGAAGACTGTAACAAGAAGGTAAAGAAAAATTAATGTTTGAAAGCATTAACGTTAGGAATTGTCATTTAACCCTTTACCAAACGTAAAATTTTGAACTATCCCAATTTGAAAATGCTTGCAGACGACATTTGAAAATGCTTGGAAATTAAACAATAATGTTCTGGTAGGGTAGAAAACATTGTGGGAAAAGGTCACGAGCAATTTTTTCTTTTCCCACAATGTTTTCAAGAGTCGTCTCTAACAAACTGGTACAATGCCGTTATTATTTGGTAATGGGTTAAGCCTTTTGAAGGTGATCATCAAGTTCAAGATGAAAGAATGCAATTATTGAACTTTGCTTCTTCCATCAAACTTCTTGAACAAACTTATTTTGGACCCTAAAGATTTTGTTGGATCGGCAGTGTCTGGAACGAAATTATTTAAGATTTTTACAATATTTCAGTGTGTCGAATGTGCTGGTCACTTGACAGAAGTACGTATTTGGATTGTAATTGGTTCAAAATGTTGGCAATGTAACTATGCTCAGCAGATATGGTGCAACAATAAATAATATGTTATAACTGCAGTTTTTGTTTTATTGGGGTTTTACGCCATGTCAACATTATTTCAGTTATATTACAATAGTTCAATTATTCATGCTCCCTGGGTAATCTACCAGTACTAGGCTAGGAAATAGTGCCTTGCCTTTAGTTAGTCTAACTTCAGTTAGGGTTACCTGTTCTAGAGAATTCAATGTCGTACTGTCTTCCTCAGAATAAGGCCTTTGGACAGATGCATTTAATTCAGAAACACTCACTGGAACATCGAGACTGCTATAAAGTTTGTTGTTGTGCTTTAACCAGTTAAAAGCAGCTATAAGTTTTGAGGGACGAACCATGTAATTGGAATTTTCTCCCACAGGGTTGTTCTTTTCAAAACGAATCAGACACATTTTATTGAAATCTGGTAAACTAGACAGACTTCGTAATATGACAGATATATCTCTTGGAAGATTAAGCATCATGCCCTTTTCTGCATATTGGCCTCCTGGTAAAATAACCATTGTGAAAAAAAATTGAATCTTGCTCAAAAGTTTCTTTTCAAGATTGTTCAAGGATGCCATCTCGTCAGGAATATGGTTTATTTCAAGGCCATTATAATTAGCCGAAATGTTTGGAATCTTTTTGGCTGTCAAATACTTTTTGCATGTACAACAAAGTACAGATGAACTGTTTATGCTCATTAAATTTGTAAAGTTGTTAATTTACTGTCTGACATGTACTGCGTTTGGTTCACAAACAAAAACCGTAAACAACATTAACAAAAGTATTTAGGTGTGCGACGTATGAATTCTTCATACTTAGCACAGTGTAGCTGTAAACAAACGTCATTTACGGGTTGACAGTTACTAGTGTCAGTTGCTGTTATTTCTGCATAGCAGGCAACATTTTCCTGCAAGTTTTTATAATCTGGGTTAGCACCTGAAGCCAAAATGTCCACATTCGAAGACTCTGCATTAATGTCTTGAGTGCCCGTCTCCTTACGTATACGTTTTCTCCTTGATTCACCCCTTGAATAATATGAGTGGTCATTTAAGCAGCCTACATTACTAACAGAATTTGTTAATTCAGAACGCAATGACAACGGTGACAAATTAAAGGCTTGACCGTGATATGTGTGAAGCAGGTACTGATACAGTGACTGTCTGGATGAATACTGCAGTAAAATACAGGCGCCATTTGGTTCAACCCCCCCAAACTCATTTCGTGAATGTGAATCGAACAGGTAATATCGATTTCAGTGCTTAAACACCGCAGCCGATACACTTCCAAATGTAGCCAATACATTGTTCGACACAGAAAAGGCATTATTAAGTCCCCCTTGCAATGATACACTTCCTTCTATCTCATGTCCATTTACAAGGCCATACAATGTGCCGATGTGGTAAACACTTTCGAAACTCAATAATGAAGATGGAATGTCGTCATGGGCAAGCATAACTGATGCATCACCATTAAAACCACTGGAAATAATTCTATGGTACAGCCCATCCCCCTCAAATATAATGGAATCGAGATTTTCAGGCGAACAATGCAACAATAGCAATCGCTGTGCACTGGGTACCAAACGAACCATTGACGCCCATACCTGCAAGGCTACCTTGATGTATATTGCCTCGAATTCCTCTAGAGGCATGCATTCTTGTTTTTAAAGTACACTTGGGATTAAAACCAGTGCGTATTTGTCACGTTCACCTCATAAAAAGTGGCGCCAAATTCAGTCCGAGGAAAATTAAGCTCAAATGCACAAAAAATACAACTATGATAGTTGGATAACCTATATAACGAATAAAAGTCACATTTTGTATAAAACTACAATGTTTACCTTGTCATTCTGACTCGTTTTCGATGTAAATACAACTGATCTGTCTTCTTCCAACTGTAAACAACAAACAACGCGCGTCGTGTGAAAATAACCGAAAATTACTACCCGATGCCTCGAAATAGGTCCATTGGTAATACAAAAAGTAGTCCGCACATTACGTACTTTCATATGAAAATGTCATCGTAATAAAGATTAGCTTGAATATTATACATTTGTAAACATTAATTTAATTTCAATCAACAACGAATTAATATATTCGCACACTTCTGTACTGTTCATAATCTCTGTGTGCTACTTTCGGTTTTGAGTAATGTAGAACACACACTGTACCGCTTACAACATGTACAAAAGAAATGCTGTGCGTAAATTGGCCCTGTTGAAATCTCACGGATTATCGGAAGTGAAATGCACCTACTAATAAGAATATTAAATATGGCATGATGCATAAAATACACATAACAAGTACAAAAAACTACCTGTTTTTCCCTATAAAATGAAAACATGCGTTGTTGCTCTGCTCAAAAGTGTTTTTAAAGGTGGGATCCGAATATCCTTTTTATCTTCAAAAAAGAAAAAGCAGATCCATATTTAAACCACAATAAATCATTGATTTAACGGTAAATTATGAGAACTGTTACTCAAAACGTGATGAACAATACGTTTTTTATTCACTGACAGTAATAATACAATGTTTACAACAAAATGTAAAATTATCAAAAAACTTACAGGCCGCTTACAACATTATCAATCTGTTTTCTTGATCACCAGTAGCCTGGGGTCCTGGCCCATGCTAACCCGCATTAGGGCCAGGTGTCAGAGAATGAATTGTCGCTTCTGATTGGCTAACGGATTGCCACTCGTCTCATATGAAATGATGGCGTTTGAATTGTACATTTACCCTTTTTTACCCTTATCATGTTTACCCTTTTCCATCCCTTATTCAGGGTAGCCTTTACCAGAGACATAGATCTATGTCTCTGCCTTTACCTTTTACAATTGTCATACAATACTCCATTTTTATAAATTAATTGCATTTAATGGATTTTGTTCATTTCATTTCAATTTTCTATTAATTTATTGTTGGATTTAAATATTGAGATTCAAAATATCAGATAAAATTAATATCTTTTGTAAAAGAATCAAACTTTTTACTTTAGTAGTTCTCTCTGAATGAATTCTACCAAAAATATTGTTTATATATTTAAATGAGTTTTAAATCACACACAAAACAAATTTAATGGAAACAAATTGGAAACATATATCTCCACCAATCAATATCACATATCATCTTATTTCCTTCGGTGCTTAAATTTGAGGCTTGTGAAGTGTTCATAGGCGACTTTGAAGAAAGAAAGACCACATGAAAATGTGAAAAAAAATGGGATTTTCTTCTATCTTTCCCATAACATCTTCATTTAAATCAAATTCAACGACACATAAAAGGAAAGGGTAAAGGGTTTCACTTATCTCTGGTTAAACAATCACGAATTCAATTAACAGGCAATAAAGATAAGAATCCCACCGACAAGAGTTATGGTATATCAACGAAACGGCATCTGTATTTATTCCCTTTATGCAGTCATAAGTTAAATAACAAACAAGGAAAAAAGAACGTGAGTTTTCTTTTCCAATAATAATCAAAAGCCAAGCTTCTCGACAAATTAAACACCTTTATTTTTCGTTTTGACAAAATCATATGAAGCCTACAAGATCAATTATAATTAGTATTAAACATTATCGCTTAAATAAGCTTTTTTAGTGTTGTTTGAAAGTCTGATTTAACATAAGAACCGGTAGTTGACGAAGTCATCAAGAAGATGGGGAACGCATGATCTAAGAATAAAATGCTTTGGACACATTTAAATCTCAAGAATTTGATATCAGAATATATACTATTCAAACATATACTGCTTATCAAACGATTTTTTCCAGATATATTCTTGTCTCGTCATATCTCGTCTTTTAAAACCACGTTTAACTCTAACTTTGGAAGATTGACAAGCCTTCCTTTATTCTGTAACTATCTTGTCAATATTTCAATGGGGCCATACTAAATACCTTTCTCTAACAATTTAAGCAAAACCATCTATTACAGGAATTCCACCATTGAGTTTACTTTGATATACTCCGGATATGTTATATGGTAAAACACGACGCAATGAGCTTTTCAATACTTGTGTCACAAACACAACCCTGTTTGGGTGATTTGCGCGGTGTACTGCAGTTGTGTTCCATTACAAAACACAGCGCTATAAAATACAATAAAAACCGGAGTCACGGCTTCATCTCAAAAGGATCCAACGCTAAGTAGGGTGTCTAGCTAAATATGTGCATTTTTTCATGAATAAGCTTGCAGACTCTTAATCGACGCGCATGCGCAGTCGATGTTGTTTCATTCGGAATACCTCGGCATAACCGAACACTATTGTGTTCGGTAAACTTTCTCTGACACCTGGCCCTAGTTCGCGGTATACGAACGGGCCAGGACCCCAGGCTAGATCACCAGTAACCATTTACAAACCTAATACAAAAAGCACCGCGTTGGCACGCAGTGCAATAATCATAAAGTAAGCAACGAGTACATTAAATATTAAACTGTAAATCGGTGACTATGACCCTTTGTTTAAATCAATTGAAGTAAATAAACGTACCTCGTTAACACAGACGATATATTAACACAGACGATATAATATGTTGACTCTACTCCAATTACAAATGCGAAAATCCGATTCTATATTGAGCCATGCTTGTATCTATTTTTAGAAAAAGATTTCTGTTGACTGTGTACTTTTATTGATATGCATGTGATGGCGGACGTAGAGAGCTATCAAGGGAAGTAACTTGTACTGACTAATTTCTGGCATTGTCTATACACGTCCGTACACGCATGTATATGTAAAACATATGCATGGTCTTTGATTAACGTTTGTATCAAGGATTTAGCAAGTTGTCTACATCGTTTGAAATTGTGTTATTGTACGTGTCGAGTCGAATTCCATATTGAATATGAGAGTTTGATATGACAATTCACTACATATCTGGTAGCCAGGTAAAACAACCTGTTGATCGTCTACTTATCGATTTAAGCGCTATGGTGTACTGAACTCAAGTACTTTCTTATTGATCAGGACTGTTTACATGAATCTGTCTGTCTGTCTGTCTGTCTGTCCGTCTGGTCCGTCTGCACGTCTGCCCGGCTGCCCGCCTGCCTGCCTGCCTGCCTGTCTGTATGTCTGTCTGTCTTTCTGTCTGTCTGTCTGTCTGTCTGTCTGTCTGTCTGTCTGTCTGTCTGTCTTCTGTCTTGTCTGTCTGTTTGTCTGTCTGTCTGTCTGTCTGTCTGTCTGTCTGTCTGTCTGTCTGTCTGTCTGTCTGTCTGTCTGTCTGTCTGTCTGTCTGTCTGTCTGTCTGTCTGTCTGTCTGTCTGTCTGTCTGTCTGTCTGTCTTCGTCCTTTTAACCCTTGAAGTGCTTGAACCGACGTTATCCTAATGCAAACAGATTAGATCTAGGCCAGCCGCCTAGTAAATTGGCGACTGGCCTATGATCTAACCTGTTTCCTACCCTGAGTATCTTTTCTCAACAAAATTAAGTAGATATTTAAGGTTTTGGAAAGCAGACGACTCAAAAAATCTATTTCTAGAAACTTACAAGGTTGTATGCATATGACAATATGTGCAAAAAAAAATTGTTTCTTTCATAGTATCTCCTGGTTAACAATTTCAGTACGTAGCTATAGTTCGCAGTGCATATTGAGCTAACAAATATGATAGGATCTTTAATGAGAAAATACCTAGATACACGTTAACAATTGGCATTTTTTTTTATTAAAATAGATGTGAACTGATGTAACACGCTTATTTATTTATTTGAAGGTGTAATGCCATCTAACCAGCGAAACGATATTGCGGGCAATCCTGTTCGTTGGTCTACGTCATCAGTAAATCAGTAACGAGGGACAGGCAAAGCGCACCTGTCGAACACAATGCATGGCGGGAAATACTGAAGAGGTCATTGGAGTGTCTGCAATGGTGACCATGCTATCCAATTGTCTGGACAATTCTCCTTGCTCACATCTTTATTGCTGCACAAAACCAGGTATCGTGGGTACCTATTAAAATCGTCTTGGCGAGACGGTTCTTACAACTAGATTTATCCAGAAAAAATAGTGTCGTAATAATAGCTTTTGGAGTATTGTGCGAAAGACGATGGCGATGCGCCCGGTTAGCTAGACACCATCGAAACATACGCTTTAGAGCAGGAAGTCCACACACTTGCAAGCCCAGTCATGGCCGAAGGAGGTGGTGCAACAGAAGATCATGTTGGGGAAATTCTCGGAAATCCGGAATACAATAACTGGTTCATAGTGCGTGTAGCTATGGTAAAGGTGACGGAGGCTCTTAGGGACCGGATTTTGTCAGACTTTCAGAGTTTCTACGAGGACTTTAAACAAACCGAACTGAGTACTTTACCTGGATGTAAGGCATCTGTGGACTGTCTGAAGGACAATTTCGACGGTATTCGATGTTGGAGTTGTGCAGTTCGGGTCAATATGATAACAGGAAAAATGAAAAAATCTTTGAATAATGATCAGCTTAAGCGCTGCTCACTAACTAAAAACTCTCCAGAAAATCATTTTGAATTGTTGGCAATCTTCCTGCGAATTACGAATTTTAAAGGTACTCCATCATTTACAACAATGTTGAACGATCTTTCGTTTTTATGCGACTTGTTGTCTGTCTGTCGATTCTACGTTGATGATTTCGATGGAGAGACAAAAATGAGCAATATGAAATCCCTGCGAAATAGGTGGGCACATCCTTCAGAGGAATTCGGAAATCCGTTTAAGATGAATAACTCCGACAAGCGGAAATGCTTCAACGATATGAGTGAACTGTTTGGCGCAAAATTCATGGAACCTGTAGCTGCTCATTACAGGAATGTTTTAGACAATCTACAAACTATTGATGTCCAACAAGTCGTGCTAAAGAATGACCTGAAAAATGTGTCTGTGCGACTGAATGAGCTGGAGCTGGACGACATTATAACAACACTTAATATAACACAACAAGAAATCAGGGAAGGTTTCGGCAAACTTCAAGACGGGCAAAGGGATTTGAGAGAAGATCTAAACAAACAAGTTGAGACCGTTGTGAAATTGATACAACACATGCTTCGGTTGTGTCGTGCAATCGGGTTTATAGGGTTGTTATGTCTGGTGTTGTGTCTGGTGTTGTTATGTCTGGTGCTATGTCTGGTGCTATGTCCTGAAATTTGGAGATCCAGTAAGGTGGAGCCATTTCCTGATGAAGGTTTGTACCATGTCTTTCCGATTATACCATATTTTAAACCAATACCAAACAATAACGACGTTTTACGACTTAGTTGCTGACGACCCTGGACGAGCCAATTCTCCTTTTCTCACAATGTTTTCCACCCTGTTAGAAGATTACTTAAAAAATTTCATTACATTTTGAGATATCGTCTGCAAACTCTTTCAATTTGGTACAGTCGAAAATTTGATGTTTGGAAATGGGTAAATCAAAGCTTATGAACCCATAATGCTACTGCGAGAGTGTGGATAAGATAATTGTGTGGTTGTTGTTTTAGTTTTAATCTTAATCATTCCACATTATTTGTGAAACAAGTTCTTACAACTTAGGTTAATGACTCTTGATTCTGTTTTCTGGATACATAATTGATACATTAATACTTACGCCGATTGTGGATCGAAATAGTCAAGCTGGATCCCGCTACTCACGGAGTCCCAACCCACGACCCGTCTGTCGTTCCGAGGCCGACACTCTAACCCTCGACCACTGCCCCCAAATTAAAGTCAGTTTTAAATAAGATACCCGCTTTAATACGAAATTGTCTACTGATTTTATCCGCAGACAACTACAAAAATTCTGTCTTGCGTTGATATCAATCCTTACAGTGCTGTAACCGGCTCCATTCTTATGCAAACAGGTAAGACCCAGACCAGCCGCCAAGTAGAGAAAGCTCACGATTTATTTTGACAAACAGATAAGTTGAAATTTCAATATTATTAATTTATTATCTAATGGTTAGTTGTTTAATCATTTTTTTGCAGGTTGCCCAAACGAAGTAGACCAAACATTACATTTTCGAACCCGGTTTGAAAGCCAAGGTGACGGACATTTAAGAGAATGGCTGTTCGATGACATCTCAATTTCACTTTACGATCAAAGAACGTCAGCTTTGCTCCTTCTGGCAGACGAAGGTTACGGATTGACCTTTATCTCTAAACAAATAATATGCTCAAATAAATCAACAAAGACAGCCTTCCAACTAAGAAGGCAACTGCTTGCATATCACATTTGCAAATTCAATTATCTGGAGACTCAATTATCCCAAAACCTGATTCGAAACTTCATGACAATGATGAGAAGGCAACTGCCAAAATACAACCAGTATATGGATAACAACAGAGAGGATATTTCGAGATCGCTTGAGAGATGCCGCAGCGATGCTTTCACCTGCTTCAAGGACATTATCCAAACTCCATTAAGCTTCATCGGTGACCATGATCAGATGATCATTGTTATTGACGCGCTTGATGAATGCGGCAACTGTCCACACTCAGTATTGCGCCTCATACAGCGAATTCTGACCGACGATTACTTGAAACTTCCGAATTGGGTCAAGTTTGTGATGACATCGAAAAGCCATACTGTAGTTACAGACGATCTGAACCACCCACAAATAAAGCATACGGAATTAAAGGACCATGACAGGCGTCACATTAAACTTCTAGAAAGGTATGTCATGACTAACATTGGTTTTACGATTAGTAGGCGATGCTTAAATCAAATCGTAAATGCCGCAGATGGGAGTTTTTTGTGCTTAAAAGACGATTTAAAACACCTTCTTGATAATTGTAAATATCGCAACAAGGAACGTCACACTCCCTGTTTGGATCGTAAATATACAGTTATGGTACATCGATCATTTGATTTGGACTCGGAGTTTACACGCACCCGACCTTTACTGGAGGTACTAGCTGCAAGCTTCAACCCCATCGACAAGTCGGTGTACTATGATATCGCTCGTAAACTGGACATTGATGTTGATTATGAACTTCCTGTTGTATTAAGAAAGATGGACTATTTTATTAGTATAACTAGCCGACGGAAAGTTGTGTTTCGTCACAAGCATATGATAGATTGGTTTACGTCTACAGAGAGACAAGGTCGCTTATACTATCTATGTGAGGGAAACGGCCACCGAGCCATTGCTCAATATTTTCTAAAACGAAGCTTGACCAACTTCCAAAGTGAAATCAAACCTGTAGACCTTGCTCGACATGTGATTCTGTCGGCAGATAGAAACCTCGTGTCTGAATTTAAATTACTCTACAAAGACATTCTACAACGAGATTACAACGTGCAATGGGAAGACATTCTAAAAGGTCAATTTCACAGAGCCAACTCCGAAGCGCTAATAACTCTCCTTCTGCTACATTCGGAATCCGTTTCACTTGATAGACTCGCTTTCAATGCATCGGTGTCAAACGAACCAACAGTGCTGTATACGCTATTGCAATTGGGAGCCAATGCGAGTTATACGTCAGAATTGCCTGAAATGCGCGTCCGATACATGAATAAAACGCGGCGCCTTAAGATTAAAGACGGCTCTTGGAACATGTTACAGATAGCTGCACGATACGGGTTGATACCAATTATTGACATTTTAATGAAACATGATGAGGACCTTGTGTATCTTAAGCATGAGGTAGAAGGGGACGCCTTTCAAATAGCCATGAAATACCAAAACGAGACTGTTATTCGAAAAATGCTTCATCTGAATGGAAAATTGGCTTCATTGGACGCCATGTTCTATGCTGCGAACGAGGGGTTTTCAAACGCTATCAGTATCCTGCTCGAATACAACGCCCCAAACCAATGCGTTAAATGTAACAAAACGATAACGTGGCTCGACCGGGACCGTTTCAATATTGGAGATAAAGAGAAAGTTTACAATGTGTCACAAATAATCTCAAATGAAAGAAACAGGACAGACTTTAAGCGCGCAATAGGTTCAGACATATGGAAAATTACCTGTAGCACACCATTGGATGTCGCCATTACTTTTGGCCATTTCAATGTGTTCAAAATACTCATTAATAGGAGACCTGAACTGGTGCACTGTAAACATTACAGTGGTTACAGTCCAATATTTACTGCAGCAAGATATGACCGACTGAAAATGTTTGCTTACTTGCTTGATATGAAAGGTGTTACCGACGAGAAATGTAAAACTTTCAACTACTTTTCTCGAAATAAATTACTACGAGTTATTTGTGCGGATAGCACAAACAAGCGTGCATGTGAGCAACAGGGGGTGCTACTCCCAGGGCCTGTAGAACAAGGACACTGCCTGTTCGGTACAACACTCCAAGCGGAGATTAGCAAATACTCACACAGAGTGGCTATGCTAGACGTGTACCAGATGTCTAAACAGGACATGTCTACATATATGTATTATGCCTTGTGTAAGGAGACGTCATTCCGAACTCTCTTTGACATAGCCGGCTGTTCCCAAATTATTTCCTACAAGGCAATTCGCGAGATACGCTTCAATGATATCGGAATATGCAATGTTGAAGAATTCATGATCAACCAAACGGATGTCAAATGTAAAGCATCCGGGAAAGAAACGGTCACTATTCTTTTCAGAAAACACACCCTATCGAGAATCATCGCTTTAACCGGAGGCCGTGAGTTAGGTAGGTCTTCGAGGCGCCGCCGAAGAATCGGGTCGCAGTATCCACAGACACTTCAGTTAATGGCCGACCATAACAACGTTGTTCCAGGGAACTGTTTCTGTCAGAAATTGCATGACACCTGCGGCGTTGACTCGCCCAATGCAACACTGGACGTATCGCACATCTACCGCTGGACAGTTGAGGGGGTCACTTTCCTGAAAATGCCCAGGCTCTTTGTCCACTGCCAACAACAGCATATTCTTGTTCAGGCCACTAAAGAGAACCCGTGGAGAACGCAAGTACAATCGTTCGATGATGGTGAATCGGTAGAAGAGTCGGATGAAGTCATTCAACTGCTAGAACTCCCGGATATGTAGAGTTTGGATGTGTGCTTCGCAACCAGTGCGGTATATGTATATAAATGTATATGTTACAGGGAAACTGTGAAATCAGGGATTTCGTGAAATCCCTGGAATTTTCAGCGATTTCATGAAATCACTAATTCACTTAGGGATTTCGTGAAATCCCTAGAAATGTCAGGGATTTCACGAAATCCCTGAAAATTGAGAGGTCATATTACACAGTTTCACTGACGACCATTTGATTAGATTCACGGAAGTGGTGAAATATAATGATACTATAAAAGTTTGATAGATAACAGTTCATTTTGACTTTTAGACTTATGTATACTATTAATCTAGTATAAATAAAAAACTATTCTTCACTAACTTTCATATTTTGATTTACTTATTCATTTTAATTTTGAAAGATAATTTTTTTTCTTTTTCTTAAGTAATACATGTGATCACCTTTAAACAGTAAATTATCTTAAATATATGAGTTTATTAAAATAAAAATCATTGAAAATAATAATTTGAGATTTGTAAAAATTGAAGTAAAGGATTTAAGTTTTATTTCTTACAGAAGAAACAGGAAAACGCAGCTTAAGAGATTTTTTTTCACCTCTCTTTGAACTTTCTCTTTCAAACTATAAAGATTATCATTTTGAAAAATGTGTTTGATTGATAAGTGATAAGGTTTAAGGTCCCTCCAGGCATATTCTGCCCCCCCAGACAAGCTGGTTGCAGGCCTATTATGGTGTGGACCGTAAATGGAATTCAAACTTTGAAATGTGATAGTAACCAACCAGTTTATAGTACCCTTTACATTATTAATTCGTTTTCACACTTTAAAATATCTTAAAGTGCATTAAGACATGTATACGTATAAGTTGTGCACAAGTAGATCATCATCGCTTTTGGTGTAAATACTTAAACAGATTATTTGACAAGTTTTATTTTATACATTAATGAAATCCTGAATATGACCCATTTAAACTCTTATTAATAATCTATTAATATTATATTTCGATGAATTTTGGCAAAAATATTGTAAGTCCTTCACTTTATGAAGAACTAACAATAGTTTTGCAACAAGCCCTCGATTTAATTAGTTACAATAATTATTTAGTTTACCTAATATGAAATTATTGTTGTAATATATTAGTAACTTAAAGTTGCTTTATTCATTGATAACCCCCTCCTCCCATTTCGTGTATTTACAACAGACAACAATAAATAATAACTTTGCTATATAAAAGGGTTGTTATCCATACTGTCTGGGAAATATGACAAGGGGTTGGTTATAAGCACGGGACACTTACCTGTCAAGTTATCCCCAGGTGTGTTATTTCAGGCTTGCAGGTGTCATAGATAGTTAATACATGAAAGGGGTAGATGGGCAGTGTATTGTGTAATATGCCAATTAGAATATCTACTTAACTGCTTTCACACTGCGTTATACTATCCTAGCTTAAACTTCAGTTTTTTTTTTTAGCACTTACAATCTTTTTGCACTGACCTGACTAAAGGTGTAGTGGAAATCTAATTCAATAGCCTTTATATTTCAATCAACATTTACAACTGTTTTGCACTGAACAAGTTCATGTGTTAAAATGTAAATCGTTAGTTTAGCGTTTCAAATTAAAAATGTTTGTCAATAGCTTAAGTTATCTTTAGCACTTACAATCCTATTGCATTGACTCGACAAATGTTAAGAGAAAATCACATCTAAGAGCCTGTGTGTTTCATTAGGCACTTACACTAGTTTTGCACTGAACACGTTTTATTAGAATACAAAATAGTTTCCCTTAATCAATTTTGAACTGAATATATCTTTAAGCATACAATTAGTTTTTTAAAATTAAAGTCATTTTCGTACTGAACATTTCTATGAAAAATACAATTAGTATTCTTTTAAATCATTTTTGCACTGATCATGTTTTATAAGCAAACTTTGTATAACTTACTTCATCTTTGTATTGAATAACTTTGATTTATAAAGCCACTGATAGTCATTTGTTTGTGAAAAAATTGTCCAAAAATATCAAAATGTTTATACATTGTATTTACTTATTGTTATTCTTATCTTTAATTCCATTAACAATTCTTCATAAGCAAAATAGTTAGAAACAAAAATAAGTTAAAGATAAGTTTAAAATTATTTTCAGGGATTTCGTGAAATCACTGACGACTTTTTTCAGGGATTTCGTGAAATCCCTGACATTTTTAGGGATTTCACGAAATCCCCAAGTGAATTAGGGATTTCATGAAATCGCTGAAATTTTCAGGGATTTCACGAAATCCCTGATTTCACAGTTGTAACATATATATCTTAAATTTATGTACACAGGACTCTCGAACTTAAATAGTATCGAACATGTTTCCGGGCAGTATCGGAAGCTTTACCATGGTTCCGCCGCACAATTTTGTGTGAGAAGGGTTGGCGTTTTGACACCATTGTCTTCCGAAAGGTTTAACTCTTTGCCGAACGCCAAATTTTTAATGTCCAAAATTTAAAGATTTTGCAGACGACATTTCAAGATGTGATGAAATTGAAAAATAATCTTCTGATGGGGCAGGAAACCTTGTGGGAAAGGGAGAAATTGCGCGTCACGACCAATTCCTCCTTTACCCACAATGTTTTCCAGAGTCATCTGCAACAATGTGGTCAAATGTCGTTATTGTTTGGTAATGGGTTAACCGGTCTTTTCACGTGACGTTAGCAAGGTGCCCGGGAAACCGTTCCTGTATACAGTTGTTAACCGGCTTTCCCATAGAAGCACTGAAAGGCGCGAATGCTTACTTCATGCAACGAAGTAACAGGGTTTCGGTAACTGAACTCAGAAGTGAAGAATTTCAAAATGGTCGTTTGTAAAGTGATAATTATCTATGTTTAACCCATTACCAAACAATGACGATATTTAACCTCTTTGTTGCAGACGACCCTGAAAAACATTATGGGAAAAGGAGAAATTGCTCGCTAAGAGCAATTTCTCCTTTTCCCACAAGGTTTTCTGCTCTATATGAAAAATATTTTTCAATTTCATCACATTTTGAAATGTCGTTTGCAAACTCTTTCAATTTAGGACGGTCGAAAATGTGTTGTTTGGGAAAGGGTTAACGTTTATTACCCCAAGACCACAGCTGTCTGAGTTAGTCCCTTTATAGAGACGTCCCTCTTATTCAGAGTAAATTAGATAATCATTTTTATAAATTCATTGTTTTATTTTTTTTTTTGCAATTGTGATTGATGTATATCATAAACATTCCGAAATAAAGACTAAGGAACTAGAACTCTTATGTCAAATATCTATTGCTTTTAATTCTTAGAATGCTGGGTAATTTTCTAAAAATAGATTTCTGTGTCGTCTGAATTTCAAAACATTATAATTATGTCTGCTCAATTTTGTTGAGGAAAGATACTCAGAGTCGCAGACAGGTCGGATGGCAGGCCAACCACCAATTAACTTTATGTCTGGCATGGCTCCCAACCTGTTTGCATAAGCATGAAATCGGTTCCAGCACTGTAATGTTTAAGATCGTATGTGGTATTTACACTGCAATTTACTGAGAATTCGCGAAAAGAGTGTTCACTATAATTAACTCGGATGATCCAAACTGTAACGGTGTTACGTGGAATAAAATATCAACGTCAGAATCATTGGGACTTATTCGAACTAGATTCATTTTCGAAAATTGTTGTGCGTGTGGTGTGTGTGCCATGTTAGTACTGTGATGGTAGGCTTATATTCTGCTCCCTTAGACAGGTTTCGTGTGTGTTTTCCAAACGTTCCCAGGGGCCCGTTTTACTAAACAACTTACGGAAAATGTTTGCATAAGTCATAATTAATAAACATGGATAGTATCTTCAAAGAACGTACAATATTGCAATGTGACACATCATTGGAAGCGTCTCGGAGAGACGATTCCAATGATGTGTTACTTTGCAATATTGCTTTGCCAAATATTGAAATAAAAGGACTTGTTGTTTTAGACTTACGCAAATCTTAAGCGTAAACTGTTTTGTAAAACGGGCCCCTGGTCTGTTACAGGCGATTTTTGAAATCATTCTTTGCGAAAGATAAAAATGATGACAAGAGCAATGTCCTTTTCGCCCCAGTTATAACCTCCTTAACAATGGCTTTGTCTCCGAAAATGAATTCGATTTCAATTGACGTATGCAAAGCCACATGTACCATTCACAAAAACATTGTGAATTGTACCATAAACAAAAACATGTGTATTGTACTATATAGCACAATACACATGTTTTTGTTAATGGTACCTGTGTTCAAACCCTTTCAATTTCGGGGCGATTACAAAAATTACCGTTTGGTAAGAAATGATAGTGAATATTTAAAGGGGAAACGAATGGATTACGAAATAAAATCCAGATCATTCCGAATCGATGACAAAGCGCCCCACACTCGATAAAAGCCCCATAATGCGTTCAAGGAAAAACGAATTACCGTCAACATTTGCCGTCGGATTTCGCGGGTCTGGCAAATTGCCGCGAAGTTTTCGAGGGCGCTTTACTTAAAAGGCTGCCAGAAAGCTATTTGATATTATTAAAAATCAATGTGGCTCGTCACCTCCCGGGATATCGAGGCTCTCGCAATCGAGTTTATAGCCGTTTGATCTAATAGAATTGATGTCAATTGAATCAAGGGAAGAGTAAGTCCCGTTTCCTAATTGCGTTATCGATGTGTATAAGCGACACTATTAACCATAATAGAGCTTGATGGGACCAATGAAACAATGCGCGGAATTATTCATAAGCACCGCGGCTCTTTTTTTATGGTTGGTGCCTCTTTGTAACGCGCCTTTTGCAAACCAGCCATCTCTTGGTTCCTTCTTTAACCCTTAACCAAAACGCCGAATTTTTTACTGTTCCAGATTGAAAGAGTTTGCAGACGACATTTCAAATTGTGATGAAATTGAAAAATAATTATGGAGCAATTTCTCCTTTACCCACCATGTTTTCCAGAATACTCTGCAACGAACTGGTCAAACGTCGTTATTGATTGGTAATGCTGGGTGATTTTCTAAAATTAGGCTTCTGCGTCGTCTGCATATTTAAACCTTGACCATCAGCTTAATATTGTTCAGAAAGATACTCAGAGTAGCAAACAGGTTAAATCACAGGCCAGCCGCAAGTTTACTTGGCGGCTGGCCTAGATCTAACCTGTTTGTATAATCATGTAGTCAGTTCAAGGACTATAAGGGTTAGATGCGGCCGAATTGTTGACATGTAGAACTTGCAACACGGGGGTCCCAGATAAAATCCTCACCTGATTGTATAAGTGTCCTTCAGCAAGACACTTCCGAGCTCTTCCCTTGTACAGGTGTAATCCGGAAACTGAAATACTGTTGAGAATAATACTCTATTCAAAATGCCTAACAGCAAACAATCTGATGAACTCTAAAATAATGAATTAACGTTTAAAAAAATAGATTCGCAGGTTCATATTAATGTTAATATAATGCCTTTTAATTGAAAAGACAGTTCATTCCGTAATTTCGCCCGATTATGCTGAAACATCTACCACTAAGTATTTCATTTGTTGAATGGCATTTCGTAACACCCGGCAGGAATTGATGAAGCTTTCATACAAAGATGTTGTGATATTTCGCTTAGTACTTAGTTCATTTAAAAATACAGGATATTCGACCAGTTTTTTTAGAAACAACTCTAGAAAGCATTGTGGGAAAGGAGAAATTGCTCGTTAAGAGCAATTTCTCTCTTTTCATCAATGTTTTAAGCCCTATCAGAAGAATATTTTTCAATTTTATCACATTTTGAAATGTCGTCTGTAAACTCTTTCAATTTGGAAAAGTAAAATATTTGGCGTTTGGTAAAGGGTTAAAACAAGTTATGCGCACATGTTCTGTGCACGTTGCGTTTTAACAAGGTGTTTTTAAGAAACTCCATTAAAGGAGCACATTGCAGTAGTTCAGAAATAAAATTTCTAGAGAAAGAACTAATATTTTAGTAGCTTCCTATATAAAGTGTTAATACACTTGACTCTAAAGAAGTTCAACATAGCTGTTTTGCATTTCCGTCCAACATCTTCTTTGACATTTAGGGAGATGTCTAAGACTGCACCTGGATATTATATACACTTTTGTCAATGAAAAGTGTCACCGGCAATCTTAATTTGTTGTGAACCAAATTTGTTGAACTGTGAGACACAGTCAAATATGATGAAGTTAGTTTTTGATAGTCATTTTTTATTCACTTTCATTCATCCACTTGCATTTTGCTTTTGCATTAAACACCAATGCCGTATCAACAGTTTTTTCGGCTATGCAACGATTTTCCTGGATTCACCAGTACTAAGCTTGGCCTCTGAAGAGACTTGCCACAGGTCACTTGCACAAAGCCATAGGTGTCGATTGGGCTCTCAAACATTTTCCTGGTATCCTTTTCGTGTAATCTGTTATACATATTCACCATAGCTCATTGATTTGGTGAACGTATGCTCTAATATGAACCAAACAAAGGGGTAATATAGAGAAGTATGCAGTTGTGAGATGTTTTTTAAAAAGAATAACAAAGAATTTCTACAATATGAATATAATTTTATTTATCTATCTCTATCTGCAGGGCATATTGAGTGTTTAGTGCAACATTATAGTCTTGCATTGACCCCTTAACCCTTAGAGTGCTTGGTATTAATTCTTAAAAAAAGATTGTTGTGTCTTCTGCTTTCTAAACCCCTTAAATATCTGCTTAATCCTGGTGAGAAAAGATATTCAGAGAAGCAAACAGGTCAGATCACAGGCCAATTACCAATTTACTTGGAGACCAGCCTAGATCTAACCTGTTTGCATAAGCATGATGGCAGTTCAAGCACTTAAGGGTTAATATATTAGACAAATGCACTTTTTTTCAAACTTCAGAATTAGACTGCTTTAAGTTAATGATTATCTTTTAATCATTTCCATATACCATTTAATGCAAACACTTCATAAACTGCCGAAATGGAAATTTAAATATAATTAATTAACAGGAAAAAGTCTAGTCTTCTATCATTGCTTGTTATTAAATTAAAAACAAACCCATTACACAAAAACGATGTCTGGCACTTGACCAAATTTAAGAAAGAAAATATATCTAAATGCAACATTAAGTTACAAAAATATTGTTCCTTCATACCAAACTATACTCTTCAAATTCAGGGGTTAACTCAACTAACAAAGAATTAACATTTTGATGCCCATCAGGACCATTTTTCCATTTGACTTTTGCAAGTAATATGTCAAAATGGAACAATATGCAGTAAGTAGTCAACCTATTCTTGCATTAGTTTAGACAAGTAGTCTGGTTGGAAATGATCTTGAAACAGAATGAATAACCGTGCCTTAAGAATGTGGAAATGCCATGGTTAAGTATGATAATAATTAAAACAAAATGTGTTGTTTTTTTTCAGAGTGAAAACGATGTGACTAATATGTGATAAATGGAAGGATATTATTGAGCAGTAATGATGATTCATGATGATGTCTGTATATTTAAGCAATTTCTACAAAATAAAATACAAATTATGACCAGTGGAAGCTTCACTAAAACAGAATTTACCTTTGACACTTGAAGCAGTCAATTAAGAAGCTGCAACTAAATGGAAATTTCTATTATAACTAATAGAGAATAATCCAGTTTTTTTTTCATTGTTTTTATGATAATAAAAAAATAGTCAAACTGGACGTTCTTCATGTCAAATGAAGTCTTTGGGAAATATGTTTTAATCTATGACTTTTCATATTGTTTACTTTATTTTATTCATTTTAAAAGATCACCAAGAAATATTAGCAGATGCAAGCCCTTCCTTCTTTTAATTCTTTTCCTACTTTTGGGAGCATTTCTTTTGAAGGCAGTAATGAAAGAAAACATCTTTAAGAGTATGTGTATATCTTATCATAAAACAAAAAGAATACTTGTAGTGTTCAATGTAAAATCAAAGTCTCATCACCTTAAGTGTATTTCTTCACTTATGGTTTATCTCTACATGTGAAAATATAGCTTTTAAAACCAATTAAGAAAATATACATCACCCTAACACCAACCATTACAAATATCCTCTGTGACTCAAATAGATCTCCATCTTTTCTGATATCCTTTACAAAAGTCACATGCTTAATTTGATTTACATACAAATGCCCATGCCCATAAACTCTATTCTATGTAAAATACAGATGTCTAATCTTAAATCTCTTGTTTTGTTCGAAATATTCTAAATCAATGAGTATTACTGCTAAATAACACCAGGAATTTTCAGTAAGAGTAAAATGGTAGTTACTTATAGCAAGTTTTATTATTTTCTAAAAATCATCTAGACGAGTTACTTTTATTTTCTGTTTTAAAGGGTGAAGCTAACAATAACAACTACATGTAATATATGTAAAATAAAAACTAACAAAATAAAACATATTAAGATCAATCCAGGCCTTAGGAGAAACTTCATCTTCATTCATTGTCTTTAATCAAAATTCTACTGAGGACCATATAAATGTTGCAATAAAATAAATTCTCTTGAACAGGAATTAAACCACTAAAGAAAAGAACCCATTCTTGATAAGGCTGCTTAGTTTTGATGAGGAAAGATACTAAGAGTAGCTTATAGGTTAGATCACAGGCCAGCCACAAAATTACTTGCCAGCTGGCCTGTGATCCAGTCTGTTTGCATAAGCATGAAGATGGTTCCAGTACTATAAGGGTTAATCCCTTCCTTCACATATACTTGTTTTAATTAAGAAACAGTAGAAGATTTATTCAGGCTAGTTAAACATCAAATAGAACAATAAAAGGATTTTTGACAAGACAATGATACTGTTAGATGAGTTTCATGCAGATAATGTGGATGTTTATAAGTATGAAGGAACCAAGGAATCTTGCTGCGGTTCACCTATAGTCCCTCATCACAAACTGACAGTATCACAATTTCATTCGCACTTCACAAACACTTTTGGACGTGAGAATATTTTAATGGCCTCGTCCATCTCTGCAAGTTTATTGTCCAGTTCCTGTTTACAAGATCGCATTCTGTATGTGTCCGTTCTCAATGGCAATGACAGCAGCTTACTGGTGAGCTCTTCTTGTTCTGAAATTCAAAAAAAAGATACATGTACATGTAATTGTCTTCAACTCATTCACGGCCAATATTGCCCATCACCGATGCTGTGGAGTGCCAATGTTGCCAACTGGCATCTGTATTGTACGGTTTTGTTATGTATTGTTTGTTACCGCATTTTGCAACATAGTGTTGAGGTCAATGTCATCAAATTTACAAAGGTCAAGGTCATCTGATCAGACTACATGTATATATATATCTTTTAGCTTTATTTGAAGGTGGTCACAGGAAGAAATTTCGAAGATTCAATGCAAGACAATAGCAAGTCCTTCAAGATTATTAAGAACTTGCTATAGTCTTGCATTTAAACCTTGACATACAAATATATCAACTACCACAGAAAAAATTCTTTTTTTTTATAACATCTACAGCTTCATTTTAGAGGATCCTACCCATTCATAGCTAATTTTTACTCATTCCCTCATAACAGACTTCCCGATACTCTGAGAGCCCCAGTAGGAGCAATTTGAACACTTTCTTCTTTGTCTATGTAAAAATCTGTCAAACCAAAGAGGGTCTCTGTCAGACCTCAGGGATTTTAGTCAGTCAAGGGCCTAGGGCCTACAAAGTTTCGTGAAGTCTGCCATTCAAATGGAAAAGTGCAGTCTTTGCTCTTTCAATATTGAAAGCATAAACGACTTACTGCTTTTTAGGAGTTGTAATGTTTCTCTTCGTTCTGCATCAGGTAAAACTCTGTGCCCTTCAGGGCATTCTGGATCTGGAGCATTTGCTATTCTGTCTTCTTCATTCTTTTTCCATTGCCTCTTTCTCTGTTGAAGACTGAAATGAAAAGTTATTCAACCCCTGTTATCCTTTTTACCCTTAGAATGCTGGGTAAGTTTTCTAAAAATAGGTTTATTTTTGTGTTGTATGCTTTTCAAAACCTTAAATACCTGCTAAATTTTGATGAGGTAAGATACTCTGAGTACCAAACAGTTTAGATCACAGGACAGCCACCAATCTAATTTACTTGGGGGCTGAAATGGATCAAACTTGTTTGCATATGCATGAAGTCGGTTCCAGCACTATTTTTCTTAAATAAAAATCTAAAATTTGAAATTTTTCATGAATTACTAAATTGCATCATAGGCTTTATTGAGAAATTGGAAAAAATAGTCAGTTAGTTTGATTGGGAATGGGTCTGTTTTAGGGTACCATACATACAAGAAAAATGAATCACTGAATCAAGCAATGAAAAATGGCCTTATGCCTAGAGACAAAGATTGATTAAATCACATTTGTTACTCACTAAACACTTTCTTTTAGATAGTCTCTTTAAGTCCTCTGCTGTGTTAAGAAAAAGGTTATTATGAAGTAAGGGGTTAACTACAAACAAACTTACTATGTTGGTACCTCCCCTTTTTTGTAACGTCTCAGCTCCTCCTCTTGTTTCTTTTTTAGATCATCAAGAGCAGTCAAACTTGGGGCCCGGACCATCTTACCATTCTTGGCTAACTTGCCATTGATTTTGATGAAATCAAAATCATTCCTCACCATATTTACCTGCAACAAACACAGGTTCTAAGTAGGGAGATCAATGCACATTAATAGGATATGTGAATAATTATCAGACATTGAGCAGAAACATTAGTCTGTACCTATACATGTTGTTTTTCAAAAGAAGTCCGACCTGATGTACCAACACACTACTTTATATTCACCATATTTGTTTTGCATCGATTGTGAAGGAAGCTTAAAGCTTGTTCAAAGCCATTCTCGATAACTGCTTCCTGGAAACTAAACCAGTAATTGCGCCAGTTTGTGGGTTAGTCCCGGCAATTTTCACTTTGCATAACAGGGATATGAACCTGGGACCCTCGGTACAAGAGCCCAACGCTCTACCCCTGCACCAATGTCGCCCACATATATGTATCTAATTAGTTCAAGTTGAACCAAACAAATATAATACAAGACTTTGAATTCATGAACAATTCAAATAAAATATCTACAATTTTTATACTTTCAAATTAATTATGACTTTCATTATCAAACATTGAATCATGTGTATCAATTTCTTGCTTAGAGCAGTTGCTTCCTCAACACATAACACCTAATGCAACTTTTTTCATCTTGCAGCAGACGGCTTTCAAAAAGTATTATGGCAGAAGAAGAAATTGCTTATCATAAGCAATCCTTCTTTTTGCCACAACACTTTTTCAATCCATTCACATATCACAATATTAGAACAGAAAGGTTTTTCACATATCATCTGCAGGTGGTAAAGACTTTATGATTATGTTTCCTTTTCCAGTTGCTTTGGGTGCATTTTAAATAGTTAGTTTATTATGTAACAAGTTCATGTAGTGCAAACTGATGGTTGTTCATCATTTCAGGTGTATAATCCCTCATGTAGTTTGCAAAGGTATCTAAAAATGGTTTCGACACCACTAGAATCCAAAGGTGTCTGTCTATATATATCATATTTGTTTGTTTTTATGGTGTCTGACGCCCCATCAAAAATTTTTCAGTTATGTAACGGATTTTCTGGATTCACCAGTACTAGGCTTGGGCTCTGAAAGGATTTACCAAAGACCTCTCGCACGAATCCAGAGGTGTTGGTTGGGCTCAAACTGGCAGCCCTCGAGTTCTGAGTCCACAACCGTAACCACTGAATCACGCAGGGCCCCTCTTCATTTATCCTGGGATCAGTCCTATGTAATATACTATGTTATAGTATACTACATGATACTGACCCCAAAGATAAATATAGACCCATATGATATAATCCACACAAGCTATCATAGATACCAAATTTTCAGAACCATTAGATTTAACTACTTTTTTACCCATAAAGCAGTGCACAGGGATATCATGTTACTTACATCGCTGGCTGAGTCTGCTGGGGGAACAGATAATTTCGGATCTGGTGTGTATGGTCTGTTCTGTAGCTTCACTGAAGGGCCTGATCTAGTGTGAGCTCTAAGAAACCCAGCTGACTGTGGTCTAGGGGGCAGGGGTTCCTTCTACAAGTTAGTAAGTAAGGCAAAGTTATTCTAACTATTGTGTACAAAGCCATAGAAAGTGCAAATTATCAATACTGTCCTATTGTTTACCTACATGTATTGTTGTTTTACATCAACTAAGAAGGAAGCTTGAAGCTTGTTTATAGTCCCTCTTGATGGCTGCTTCCTGGATACTAAACCAGTATTCATGCTAATTTGCGGGTTTGTCCCCAAAATGTTCAACTCGCCTAACGGGGATTCAAACCCGGGACCGTTGGTACAAGAGGCAGAAACTCTACCTCTGCACCACTGTCACCTACAAGAAAATAATGAGCATCTGAAAGTTAAAGCTAATGCAGATGTAATCTATCATCTACAATAATTAGCAAAAGATAATCATGATGTTGTCGAGAAGTAATCTATTTGCTATATTCACAACTCCCCAATAAATCTTTCTGTGAAGTTCATGTCATGGTGTCCAACACAATTCTATCTATCTTATCTTAAGCTGTTCAGCTCTTGTATCCAACAATTAGAGGGTTCAACACAAGGCTATAGAAAGTCCTTAGTCCTTCACAACCATGAAGCATTTTAAATAGTCTTGCACCGAACCCTGGAATCTGTATCAAAGCCAATAATCCCAATATAGGGACTGAAAGTTTCTAACTACAAAACAATAACAATATTTGACCAGTTTGTTGCAGACAACTCTGGAAAACATTGTGAGAAAATGATAAATTGCTCTTTACGAGCAATTTCCCATTTTTCCACAATGTTTTCTGCCCTATCAGAAGATTGTTTTTAAATTTCATTACATTTTGAAATGTCGTCTGCAAACTCTTTATGTTTGGGACAGTCCAAAAGTTAGTGTTTGCTAAAGTGTTAAAGCAGATAGATGATTAAGTAGAGAATTAATTATCTTTAAAAGTAAATTACTTACTGACATATCCATCTTGATTTTAGATGGAACATCTGCGTATTTTTCTGACTTCCACAGAGCTTTCATTGGCTTCACAGATTCAACTTCTTTCTCTTTGGACATCCGTTGAATCTGTCGCATTCTTTTAACATTCTCTCTAAAATGATCTTTTGGCATGTCTGAAAGGGTTGATAAAAACAAAAGCAATAAGTTTTATGATGAAATAGAAATACAGTGATTTTTTTCTAAATTAAATCAATGGACTTTTTTTACCAAAACTTAAAATTCAATGGGTTTTTCTATGAAACATGTTTAAAATGCATGAAAGTTTTGGGGAAATTTTATGAAATTTTTTGGGCCAAAAATTATCACTGGAAATAAGGTTGAAATATCATTTCTTAACATTGAGGAGGTAAAAGAAGATGCAGACAAAAGCAATGCTAAATAAAGGAATTACAGTCAATAATTTTTTATGTTCATTTATCAGTATGAAATAATAAAGATCACGAAATTGCTGATTGATGTAAAGAAAAGGCTTTTATTTTCAGCACGGCTACCAAATGAATACCAAGTGAATGTCAACATTAGTTAGTGACAATTTATTTCTTCTTCAATTCATAGCTCAGATAAATTATGTAAATGGATACACATGCTGGACAGTAATAGTTTTATGTGTGTGATATATTAACACCAATTTTGAGCATAGTCTTTTTGGAGAAAGAATGAGTGTTACTGTCAATATTGTAAATGGCATGTTGAATTCTAATACACTCTTCTTATCCTTAAAGAGACTAATTTCTGGGAAAAGGGAAACAACTCAAACACTATGTCAAAGTTTTAAAACATGTCTTTTGTCAAGCGATGGTCAAGGTAATGTCAAATTTGGCATATTTTAACAGTATGAATGCTTACTAATTTTCTAAAAATAGATTTTTAAGTCGTCTGCTTTACAAAACCTTAAATAACTGCTTGATTTTAATGGGGAAAGATACTCAGAAAAGCAAACAGGTTAGACCACAGGCTAGCAATCAATTTACCGGTCATTTTGCATACAATAAAAAATAGGAGAACCTGTCACTGTTTCAAATATTTTATGAACCGAGGAAATAGTCATTTGGTTCTCAATGAAGATTTCTAATAGGTGGTACTATGTTGCTATTGATGTCTGGAATGATCTCATTAACCAAATGTGCTCATCCTGAAATCAAGAGCTGTTGACACTTACTCTTTGTTCCCCCATATCCTTGCCCACTAACTTGGAAATCAAACCCATGCATCTTTATGTCTCTGAAAAATAGATTTAGACCATGATAACTCAAGCTGTATACTGAAAATTGAATTCTCTATGACAATTCAGATGTAAATAACATGGGTTTTTATAACTTTATGATATTGAATATTCAATATTAAATTCATACAGAATATAGAAGTTTGCAAACAATAACAGCAATATAACACCAAAATTAAGAAGCACCAAAAAAAGGTTTTAATGGCAATTCACCTTTAATTGTTAAGGCAAGACATGTAAAATAAACTTACCTACCATCAAATAAGGTCATTGTTTGCCGTAAAAAAATAAAAATAGCTTAAGTGTCAAATGACTTTTTTTTTTTAGCGCAGCAACCATTGTAGACAGTTTTTGTTCAAGCTGCACTGTGGAGTAAGGGGTTAAGTTCTGTTCAGCGAAAGAAACTGTTTAGCAATTTGAAATCACTTCTTTGAACAACTTGGCAAGTTCGACATTACAGTCGTTTAGCATGATAAACAATCAAACCGAAGTTGTAAAATCAGCAATAGTTTAGATAAAGCTGGCACATTTAAGCAGTATATCATTCAATTGCATATTATTGTTGATCACTGTATCTTTTTATATATATACTACCCATAAAAATGTCCCATGAAAGGTTTTCAATTTTTTTCTAATTGGGTCCTTTAATTTAAACTTTCCCTTTGTCTAATTGGGTCCTTAAATTTAAACTTTCCCTTTGACTGGTTTGTTCTTATCTTTTTGCCTTTGTAACATTCCTTGAATGTTTATGCAAATTAGAAACCTAATGCATTGTTTGAAAGAATATGCTGGTACAACCTCTAAGTGAATGACAGTGTTTTTTAACTGATCAGATGTGTTTGTGTCTTTCAGAGGTTCATTTGCTCGGTTCATTACATTGGTGGCAGCGGTGGGATTAAGACTTCTCCTTCTATCTACATTGGTGGCAGCCGTGGGATTAAGACTTCTCCTTCTATCGGAGTTGCCTTCCCCACGTGTTTCCAAAGGGCCAATGCTCGGGACATGTCTTTTCAGAAGTGGGAGTTATGTTACGTTCGTTGAACGTTTATGCAAGTTAGGAACCTAATGAATTGTTTGAGAGAACATGCTGGTATACATATAGACAACACAACCGCTCAGTGAATGACAGTGTGATTTCACTGATCGGATGTGTTTGTGTCTTTCAGAGGTTCGTTTGCTCGGTTCGTTACACCTTTATTCTCTTTAATTATCTGTTTTTGCATACCGTAACAAGAGCTGTAATGACAGTTAAGCTTTTTAGTCACATGAAGTTTAAACATTCTACCAGAATATTCACAGAATATGAGACAAAATTCAAGTCTGCTGAAAATTACAAATCTAGACAAGTTTCACACAAAGTTAACTGACATAACTGATGATTATGGACAAAATATAGGTTTTGAAGGAAATAAAACAAATATGATGACAGTTTACTTACTCTTTTTTCAGTAAGATATGGTTAAATGATAGTGAATCGCCAAAATAATCGTTTTTCACTTTCTAACGAGAAGAATTTGGAAGTAGGTAGCCATATTGTTTTTATCAATCACGTGACAGAGACCAAGAAAAAATCCGATATATTAACTAAGTATCAATACATTTTTTAATGCATTATTAATGTAATGCTCAATTGTGTTAAAGATATAAGGTTTTCTTGTAGAAAAATTGAAAAGCGATCATGTTAATTGTTTTGATTCCGATCTCGCCAGTCAACGAGTTGTACTCGAGACCGGAGGTCATAGCAACACTAACATCCGGTTAAACCCTGGGTTTAACTTTTCAAGTAAAAAACGAATTATTTCCAAGTATGTGACGTTTACGTTTTATAGGTAATAATGACAATGTGATAGTACATCAAAATCAAATAATCAGTAAAAGCCCATTACGCATGGGTGTTAAATTGACGAAATATCTTTGGATTAAATGATAAAGTGATTTTCAACTGTCATTCAAAAAGTTGTTGACATTTTCTAGTTGATATTGTGATGTGTTCCTAAAGTAGGAAATTATGTCTAGAGCCGCCGTTTCTAAATCTCGAGCTGATAAGGGTAAGCCCCCAGCAGCACAGACACCTGTAGTTTCACACGAGATTGTGCCGGGGAAATTCAATGACAATGACTGGTGAGTATGGTGCTTGCCTATCACAGTGACCACCTCCGCACAATATCAAACTCATGTTAGACATTTTTGCTGTCAGCCTGCTGACTTATTTGTCTATGGAACTGTCTCTCTTTCTGCTTCCATCTCTTTCTCTCTCTCTCATTCTGCACGTCAGCCTTCCCCTCTCTGCCTTCCACTGATGATCTGTACTGAGGGTTCTTCGATTGTTTGGGACCTCTATAACTTGAACTTGTCTAGATGCTTGTGTACATCTTCCTCTGTCTGTCTCTCTTTCTCTTTATGACTGTCTGTTCATTTGTTTCTTGCTCTGACCATTCATCTACCTTTCTGTCTGTCACTCTCTTTGGAAGTAGGTGTGCCTGTTTGGCTCTGTGTTTGTGTCCTACTCTCAATGTCTGTCTCATTGTCTGTCTATCTCTCACTCTCTCATGTAGATATGATGTTGTAACAACTTCTGGCTGATATTTGGTTGACCATGGATGTGTTCCAGAACAGAGCAAAGTAGTAACATTACTTCTCTCTTTCTCTAAATGTCTCTACCCATTGGCTGTCTGTCTTTTACTTTCTCTATCATTCTGTCTCTCTAATTTTGGCCTTGTGTGTTTGCGTGTCTGTATTGTATACATCTGCATGATTTTGATGAGAAATTGTGTAATTGTCTATCTCTATTTCAGAACAGAGCAAGGTAGTAACATTACTTCTCTCTTTCTCTAAATGTATCTACCCATTGGCTGTCTGTCTTTTACTTTCTCTATCATTCTGTCTGTCTAATTTTGGCCTTGTGTGTTTGCGTGTCTGTATTGTATACATCTGCATGATTTTGATGAGAAATTGTGTAATTGTCTATCTCTATTTCAGAACAGAGCAAAGTAGTAACATTACTTCTCTCTTTCTCTAAATGTCTCTACCCATTGGCTGTCTGTCTTTTACTTTCTCTATCATTCTGTCTGTCTAATTTTGGCCTTGTGTGTTTGCCTGTCTGTATTATATACATCTGCATGATTTTGATGTGAAATTGTGTAATTGTCTATCTCTATTTCAGAACAGAGCAAAGTAGTAACATTACTTCTCTCTCTCTAAATGTCTCTACCCATTGGCTGTCTGTCTTTTACTTTCTCTATCATTCTGTCTGTCTAATTTTGGCCTTGTGTGTTTGCCTGTCTGTATTATATACATCTGCATGATTTTGATGTGAAATTGTGTAATTGTCTATCTCTATTTCAGAACAGAGCAAAGTAGTAACATTACTTCTCTCTCTCTAAATGTCTCTACCCATTGGCTGTCTGTCTTTTACTTTCTCTATCATTCTGTCTGTCTAATTTTGGCCTTGTGTGTTTGCCTGTCTGTATTATATACATCTGCATGATTTTGATGTGAAATTGTGTAATTGTCTATCTCTATTTCAGAACAGAGCAAAGTAGTAACATTACTTCTCTCTCTCTAAATGTCTCTACCCATTGGCTGTCTGTCTTTTACTTTCTCTATCATTCTGTCTGTCTAATTTTGGCTTTGGGTGTTTGCCTGTCTGTACTGTATACATCTGCATGATTTTGATGAGAAATTGTGCAATTGTCTTTCTCTATTTCTCTTCTTTCTATTGCATTCTTTCCTCTCTTTCTCTGCCTATCCGTCTTTCTGCCAATTTCTGTCATGAATTATTTTTCAAACTCAATTTTTCAATGCACACCTACTTTTTTTTATAAATGAAAATCTTTTAAAAGCAAAAAATCCCTAGATCAGGGATGGAATATTTTTTGAATGAATGAATGATGTTTAAATGCGCATCGACAGCTAAGGTTTATTTAGCGCGCATTAGAATATTTTTTGAACATTATCATGGCTTCATGTTTGGTATATTGCAATCATTTTAACAAGTGTTGTTGATTTTCCAGGAATCTCATGTTGGATCGTGACGGTGCTGAAGATTTTGTAGAAGACATTGTTGATGACTTGATAACAGTCACCCTTGACAAGTGCTTTGACCTGTATATCAGTAAAAAGCTTTTGCCATTCACTGTATCACAGGCTAAAGATGCTCTTCTAAGCATTGTTGAGGTATGTTAATGTATATTATAGTTCCTTTATGTTTGAAACATGAAATTCAAAACCATTACTTTTAGGAAAAATAATTTAATCATTAAAGGTCTTTGTTCATAAAAGAGAAAGTTTGAAGTCAAAATTAAATGTTATTGAACCAATTTAGTTTTTGTATTATCAATCTGATATATGATTAAAAGTAGCTACAAGGGTGTTTTTTTATGAAATATTTGGTGTTATTTGACCCCATTCCCCATCTTTTGAGTATATTATTTTCCCCCAAATATTTGGAAAATTTCCCTCTTGGAAGTGTTATTCAATTATAATCAAGAAATGTTACACTGGCAATATATAGAAAGCATAATTTATACAGGAAGCACCAATTTATCTAAGAATGTACAGTACACTTTATAATTATGTGGTAGATCTCAAAAGCAATGTCACACTCTTGGATTAAAATGCATTTTAATTTACTTTATTCATACTTTAAAGAATTAAAACGATCTGATTTTGCTTCCAATGACTATTATTGTATTTTTCTTACTATGTGCCATATTTCCAAAATTGAGTATACACTCATGTATTATGCAAATAGTTTAAAAAATATAAAGAGATTGATACACAATTTCCACAGCTTGCAGAAAGTAAAAGGGAGTGTTTTGACCAAACATTTTTCCTTCACTTACTATTCTTAATTTGTTTTGATTGTTCAAATCATCTGAACTTCTAGTAAAAGGCATTATATTTATTTCAGTGGCGATTTCTTACGAGAGATGATGGGGAGAAACAACCAGAAAAGGATCCAGGATGGTTGCAAGATGAAGGTACATTCTTTTAAGCCTTTTATGACAAATTTATTTGTAGGCATCTTAAAAAGCCTGGCTTATATCTCTCCCTCGTGCACCTTGAATTTTTTCCAATATCAGATTGTGACAAGATTTTAGTGCTGTAACCAATGTCATGCTTATGCAAACAGGTAAGATCCAGGCCAGCCATCAAGTAAATTGGCGGCTAGCCTGGGATCTAACCTGTTTGCCACTCCTAGTAGCTTTCCTTACCAAAATTAAGCAGATATTTAAGGTTTTGGAAAACAGACATCACAAAAATATATTTATAGAAAATTACCCAGCATTCTAATGGTTGGTTGATTATCTTTTAATTGCTTGTCTTATACAGAGCCAGACCCGGCTGAGACAGACTGCTGGGCTCAAGGTTCGGTACCTAAATCATTTGTGCCTAGTCCTGTACCTGAACCAATAGCTGAGGAACCAGAAACAGTCCAGGAGGAAGAGAACAGTAAAACAGTGGAAGAACCAGAAGAAGGGTATATATTGAGCTGGGTACTGTTTTACTAAGCAACTTAAGGAAAATATTTGCGTAAGTCAAAACTGATAAACATGGAAAGCAATTTCTAAAGGAAAGTACAATATTGTAATGTGACACGTCATTGGAAGCGTCTCGGAGAGACGATTCCCATGATGTGTTACTTTGCAATATTGTCGGGCCCAATATTGAAATAAGAGGGAATGTTGTTTTGAACTTACACAAATATTTAGGATAAAATGCTTAGTAAAATGGTAAACTGGAGTTAGCATATCAAGTAAAATGGTAAACCCTTGTTATATTAAGTCATTATTTTTTCAGGATAAGAAAATAATAACGCTTCTATTCATCAGAACTAGTATAATAATATGCTGGGGACAAAATGATGTATTGTTGGACTTTTCCAGTCAATATGCAAACTAAAATATAGTCATTTATGTTGTATAATTGGACCTTTGCATTTAAGCTTTAAAAGCAAATGCAATAATATTTATATTAGAAATACCTGACACTGCTATCAGGTTTTTCGTTTTGTTTTATAGAATTCATACTAGTATTAAGCTTTCTAAAAATGTTAGAGGCCTTGTCATTGATGTATATGTCTTGAGATCCAAAAGCCCCTTTCTAAGTGGTATCTAATCCCTGTATATATGAGAGGTAGTTTTCTGGCTACCCTTCTGACTCTTGATAATTGTAGTAGTTAAAACCATTTTTGTGGGGAGTTAAAATTTCTCTTCATTAGATATACGCCTGGCAATGCAATGTATGTGTCACACATACTATTGAAGTGATTTGTCAACTGTACGTCCCAATCAAGCATTGTGTATATGTATGAAAAAGAGTGTTGCTGTTCAGTAACATAAACACTGTGGCAAGACACAGAAATCATTATGGTAGAATACCCATAAACTGCCATTTTGAATTTCTTTCGGATTAACTTACTTTGGTCATTCTTGGGAGACATCGGTCAGGGCCCGCACTATTCTGTTTAATGCAAATAGTCATGCATTTTAGTAGATTGTTCATTATCTTTCTTATCAAATTAAGACAAAGTTTTTGTTTCTTGTCCCACATTACATTGACATCAGTTTGTTCACTTAATTAATTTCAGGGAGCAAGTTTTAGATGAAGAACCTGAGTTAGAAGATAAGGTATCAGTTAATGAAGATGCTGGCAGGGAGGAGGCAGAAAGGCTCGCCAAGGAGGAAGAGGAAAGAACAAAAGTATGCAGTTTGATTATTAGAAACCTTTAACCCATTGCCAAATAATAATGACATTTGAACAGTTTGTTGCAGACGACTCTGAAAAACAATGTGGTAAAAGGGGAAATTGCTCTTAATGAGAAATTTCTCCTTTTCCCAAATGTTTTTTTCCCACAATGTTTTCTGTCCTATCAGATGATTATTTTTTCAATTTCGTTACATTTTGAAATGTTGTCTGCAAACTCTTTCAATTTGGGACAGTCGAAATATGGCATTTGAAAATGGTTTAACTTGCTTTATATTATATTGCTACATATTTAATATTCGTCCAATTCAGAATAATTTGTATAAGAAACATTGTGAGAGAAGGGAGGATGGTTATAACTATTCCACTCTCATTTGTTGTTTGATGTTCATTCCAGTTTGATGTTCATTCCAATTTGACCAAAAAAAAAAAAATTGATTTGAATGATTTACATGTTTTGTATTGGAAACTTTAATAGCAGCTTAATTAAGAAATATCAATACATACTATTTTACTAACACATGAGCTAATTACATGTAAGCATCCTGAGTTAAACCTGTCTTAAAGAGAATGATTTTGATGAGTAATTGTTTAATATTTGTCTTAGATTTGGCATTGAAATCAACAGCTGACACAAATATTGAAATGCAAAAAGTAATATTTTCATTGAAATAAAGTCATGTGACAAAAAGAGAAATTAGTCCTCACTATCAATTTCTTCATTTCTAGTGACAAAATGAGAAATTAGTCCACTCAATCAATTTCTCCATTTCTTTTTTAAAATCTTTTTTCTTGCGGTTTGTTCAGAAAAAAAAAATCATTTTTCACATTCCTGCAGGCTGAAGAAGAGAAAAAGAAGAAAAAGAAGTTCAAGCCTTACACTGGACGGATGCGGTCGGCTGGGCTAAAAATGACAGAATCCCTAGAACAAACAGAGATGACCCTCCTTACAAAGGAGATAGAGGCCAGCATGCCCCCACCCCCAGAAATGAGAAGTGGGCTTATTACCATGCCTGCATCGTGTCATTCCATTCTAAAGGTAATTTGAACCAAGGCGGAATAACCTGCACTTATTTTATTCTTTAACCCTCAGACTACTAGGTAATTTTCTAAAATAGTTTTTTGTGGTTTTCCAAATTCTTAAATATCTGCTTAATTTTGTTATGGAAAGATACTCAGAGTAGCAAACAGCTAGGTTAGATCACATGCCAACCGCCAGTTTACTATGTGATAAGTTCATCAAAAACAATCAACCGTATACAGTTGTTCTTTAAGTATGGATTGATATCATTGGACGCATATTGAAACAAAGCAATAAAATGAAGATTGATAATTTTTTAACTTATTGTGGCAAATATAGTACATGTATATTGTGCATTAGTGTTGACATTGCTTTTTACAAGAAGGATAGAAAATATCTTTGGTAATGATGACTCTAACATGTGTGCAGATTAAGGAAATCCATGTTAGTAAATGTAATATAGGTTTCATCTTACATGTTAAAAAGAAAATAGCCAATTATTCATCTTCATCTTTTATGCTGCTGACAGTCAGTGTAAGCTTATTGAGTAAATTCTTTAATAAGTACATCATTGTCTTTTGGTGAGAATCATTTAGATACACAGAAAGTTTATGAGTAGATTTTTGATAAACAATTGTCCAAATTAATTACAAGTTATTGCAGTATTTGATCTGATCTGAGGCTGAACTTTTCAAAACAGTATTTTTGTTACGAGTTGCCTTTGATTCCAAGGACAGACTAAAACACAGGAACAAAAAGGAAACTTGATCATCAGTTGCAATTTCTTAATGGAATAATTTACCTTATTTGTTTTACATTGATTGTGAAGGAAGCTTAAAGCTTGTTTAAAGCCACTCTAGATCACTGCTTCCTGGATACTACACCAGTTCTGATTTTGTGGATAAGTCCCGGAAATTTTCATCTTGCCTAACGGGGATTCGAACCCGGGACCCTCAATTCAAGACTATAAGATTCAGTTCTTTTCTATACCAATTTTCAGTAAACCCAGAAACACTGATCTGAATTATTTATTGTAGGTGCAGGCTGGCCGACCTCCTGGCAATAAAGATGTTGAGTATGATGATTATGGAAACGTTGTTGCCGTACTTAAACTTAATCCAGAAAAACTGCCCTCGCATAGGTATGCTACTTTTGGATTTAGATGTGTTTCTCATGAAGAACCAATTTCCTTTATTTTGGATTGTTGGTAGGAACAATTATAACAAAAGGAGATTTTGCTCCTAACAAGTAATATCTCCTTTTGTCCAATTTGTTTCCTAGTTCATTTGATCCAGATGCATTCAAATGGTTATGAATGATGGAAATAGGTTATTTTCTTTAACTCAGAATGGTCCCACTAGACATTAGGGACCAGTCGTGGAAAAAAGGGGTAAAACACTTCAAAAGCTTTTGTTGCAAATTACATTTGAAAATAATATTCTCAAAAAATGTTGAATTTGTTACATTTGTGAAAAACTTATTTGAATTCAATAGCCTTGTGAAACAGTGTATGGAAAGGTTTGTGTATAAATAGGCTACATACTTCCATGGTTTAGTCATTGACAAAAGTTTCAAAACAAATGCGATTGTGTCATTACCCCATTACCAAACAATAAGTTTATTTGACCAGTTTGTTGCAGACGACTGGAAAACATTTTTGAAAAGGAGAAATTGCTCGTAATGAGCAATTTTTCCTTTTCCAACAATGTTTTCTGCCATATAAGAAAATTAATTTTCAATTTCTTCACATTTTAATGTGTTGTCTGCAAACTCTTTGAATTTGGGACAGTTGAACATTTGGCGTTTGGTAAAAGGTCAAGCGAACTTGTTAAGTTACCCAACATTTAAGATGGGGTTATCAATTAATTAACTAATTTTTCGCTTGTTTTTCTCTGCCTTGCTATATATAGAATAGCTGTAAATTACCAAGTGGTTGATCCAGCTGTAGAAGCAGCACAGGCAAGGCTGGATGCCATGAGGACTGGTCGTTATATGGCACCTAAATTAAAGAAAAAGGTTCCAAAGAAAGAAGAAAAATTAGAATCTGTCGATTCAGGTGGGTTTGCTACAATGTCATATTGGATTTTGTATGACTTTATTAATGTCTTAATGATAAAATGAATATCATGTTTTTTGGACTTTTTTTCTGACTGTTATAACTTATTAATACATACAGAAATCATGGGCGACAGTGGCACAGTTGTATAGCGTCATACTACTGTGTCGAGGGTCCTGGGATCAAATCCCTGTTAGGCGAGATGAAAACTGCAGGGACTAACCCACAAATCTGCGTGATTACTGGTGTATTGTCCAGGAAGCTGTCATCGAGAGTCACATGATGGGCTTTATAAGGCCTCCTTCACAATCGATGTAAAAACAAATTAAACAAACAAACAAATAAGACTTTTGCATCAGATAAAGTGCTTAACATTTTGAAAAAAATGCTGATGTTGCTTTAATTAAGCTTAAGGTTTTGGAAAGCAGACAACAGACAAAATCTTTTTTTAGAAAATTACCCAGCATTCTAAGGGGGTTAAAGTCTAGTAGGTTTAATTTATTAATAAGCTGGTTTGAAAAAGTTTTTGGTTTAACCCAACACATATTCCCCACTATGGGGACCTTTGACTGGTCCACATTGAAACTAAATGCAGATGACAAAACATTATGGTGAAAGGTAGAAATCGTAATGACATAAAAATATATACTCATCAAGAATTGAAATTGTGCAAAGATGAACAGTTGTCTCTAAATGATGGTTAATTAAGGTTATTAGTGATCAAAAGGAAACAAATCATGGTTTTATTTCTATTTTGTTACATTCAATGAAGTAGATATCTAATGTATTTGAATATCTTTTCTATCGGCAATTTGATTACCAGAATTGTGTTACATTTGGCTAGCCAACAAGAACTATGTATGTTTTATTATTTTGTCCTTTTTGCATTTGAATGTCTTTTTGTATCTATACATGAACATTTTTTTTTTTTAAATTTCAGAGACAAATGCATCAAAGATTCCAGCAAAAACTCCATTACCACCACCTATGGTAATATATTGATTTATCTTCATAATTCTTTTTTTTTTAATAATCCTGAGACAAAGTAGGTAACCATTTAGTTGATGATATTCTGAGTATTTTCTTTCTTCAGGGTAGCATAAAAGCATAAATTAATGGAAATAATAGGATTCTTCATTTAAATTTTCTTAGCAAGTTTTATTAAATGTCATGATTACTTATTATCAAAGTGGTGAAAATACAAAAGTTCAACAAGAAGGTCTGCAAGATTGCATTAATCACAGATAAATCATTTTAAAATTAAGATTATTTTTCTTCTTTTTGTCTTCTGCAAATGAAGGAGTGGCAAAATCTGATTTTGATTACTTGTCCATAAACGCAAAATCTTTTCCTGCACTTTTCTGTATGATTGTTATATAGTAAATTTTTTATGGCTTTTGGGCAAGCTGGGGCAATATGGACATTTAATTTTGCCAACCCTGAAATGGATTTTGAAAACAAATTTGAAAGGGAAAATATACATTTATATATGGGTTAATACAGAAAGGAATCTCTTAATTGTTCTATAACGTTTTTTCTTTTACACTATTTTCAGATTGAGAATATGGATGTCGCTCCAGGAGTAACAATTCGAGAAGGTGGTCGAGTCAAACGTGGACCTGCAAGAGTAAGTTCTATGTTCTTCTCTCCTTCCTTGTACAAAAAAAAACAAATTAATACCTTTCACCAGCATACTATCAATTAATCTTAAATAAATGATATGGCAAATGTAACATGTCATTTTGAAAGCCAACAAGTGATACTAAATGAATATGCTGCATCAATGACTCAGATAATCAACTTCACTTGTTTGTTCAAGGATAGTGCTTCTATAAATCACTTTAAAGCCAGGGTTCAATTGCCCTCAGGGCGAGGTGAAAATTGTCTGGACTAACCCACAAATCGACACAAGTACTTGTTTAGTACCTAGGAAGCAGTCATCGAAAATGCCTTTGAACAAGCTTCAAGATTTTTTCACAATTGATGTAAAACAATAGGTATTGAATAATTTACTGTATTCTTATTTTACAGTATATCCGGAGAATAGACACTCTAAGCGAGACGCAGAAAGGTCTTAAGCCCATATCAACACAACTGGGAACACCCAGGCTAGATGTCTCGGAATTGTTAGACAGGCACACACCCATTCTCCGCCCAATACACGACAACTCACCACTTCCACCAATCATGGCGTTACCACATCCACCCGAAAAACCAAAAGTACTCGCATGAAATCCACTGCTTTCAAAATAGATGACTCGCATGATATTTGTTGTTCTTAATTTGATCAATGAATCGTTTGTTATTGTACAAAGAACAGGAATTATTGACTCATAAAAAAGCATTTAGAAGAAAATGGTTTTAATTATGATTACATGTATGAAAATTAAATGAAAAATTCTATATGTACATGTACTTATTTTTGTATCATTGATTTACCATCTTTCTTTTACAAACTCTTGCTCAAATCAGTCGGTAGCCTTGTCTTATTCAAAGGCTTCTGCTAAATGATTATTCCTATCCTCAGATTGGCTATCATGGATTTTTGATTTTAAATGAATTAAGTTTGATATGGTTTATCCATCACCCATAAATCATGAGTGTTAAGTAATAAAACAGTCATCTTGCATGCATGTATATACACATGATAACAATTATTTAAACCTTTACAAACCAAAGTAATCATTTTCTGTTGATAACAATTATTTCAACCTTTACAAAACAAACATTTTCTGACTTTTATGAATCTTTGCAACTAATTGTGAAGAAAAAAATGCTCAAATATTTCATCTTATTTAATACAATTTTTCAAACAATCGGAGACAAAATTTAATCCCTGAATGCACATTTGATTTATATCATCACAAATCTATTTAAAAAAAATACAAAATCAGGGATCATTGAGAAGTTAAGGTCCTCTGTACATAATCTGACAGTGATTTTTTTCTAAATCAAATAAATAGGCTTTTTTAACCAAAACTTCAAAAAAATGGGTTTTTCTATAGAAAAATGATTAAAATGAATGAAAGTAATGAATTTGGGGGAAATTTTATGAGATTTTTGGGGCCAAAAATTATCACTGATAATCTGTAATCAACCAATGTATAGCAAAACTAAAGAAAAGTGATGTTTATTACATTCCACATCACATTTTTACTATTCACTTGTTCATTCTCTCTGAGCACAGTGTATGACGTTTTTAAATATCATATAGATAAGAAAGCTTTGAACATGAAAAAGAATATCTCATTTTGTCTGTATTATTTTATTTGTCAAATGTCTTCTCGAAAATATCATTCCAAAACTTTATGCTACAAATGTAGAGGTATGAAAGAGTCGGAAAATCTTGTTAGAAATGAGGACTGCCTCTGCGAGACTGTTCTTCAAATATAACCCATTACTCTTGATGAAATGCTATGAAAAGAAGTCTTAGGTTATATAACAATTGTTTTGTCATTGTTACATGAATATAATTTATAAACATATTATGAGTGTATTGTTGTAATTCAAGCAAAGCAGTCATACATGGAGTCAGTAAGGGTTGTCCTCCTTTCGACACATCTAAAAGCTCCATTCTCCTACGCAGTGATCTCCCTTTCAATTAGGTAACATACTGTTGAGTAACAAAGGGAAGTAATACTGTGCAAAATTTGCTCTGGTACCTGTTTTAAAGAACCTACTATATTTCTTTCACTCTATACTTGAGTACTATATACATAATGGGTTCAAAGTGTTTTGCTTTTTTTATTTTATAAGAAAGATGTTGATGTTCTAGGCATATTCTTTCTATATTATATTACCTGTACTAATTTGCCATTGTCTGCTCTCTGGACCTAGGAAGTTTTTCTTTTGGGGTTTAGCATGTTAGTATGTCAGATAGACATAAGAGATGTTGCTGTTGATAGCTTTTTCTCTAATCATTGAGTACAGAGAATACATATTTATATAAGGTTTTACATCACATCAACATTATTTCAGTTAAGTTGCCATGCCTGAATCTTAATGATGGAGAAAGAACCCATACTCAACTGCCCATGCCCATAAGGGCTGGTCAAGCCAAGAAGAACCATTGGCTTTCCAGTAGGCAGTCGCCAAATTACCTCTCATGAAAATATATATCCTACACCAGGATTTGAACCCATGCAGAGAGGGCAGGATTTGAACCCACGCAGAGAGGGACCATGTGATTTCATGTGCTGCATGTTAACCACACAGAGAATACAGCTAAACATATAAAGAGAGAGATACAGAACATATGCAGTGAGGGTGGAGTCTTAGTGCCTTATGAAGATGCAAACATTACATTTTCAATGTACTATCTAGCCCTACAAGAAACCAAGATTTAAAGATTCTCAATTGAATATTCACATATAATAAGATCGATGACCTTTGAATAAATTCCTGACAAAAAACAATTGCATATTAAACAACCTTCTAAGAATCCTAAACAGTTCTATCTGGCTTTTAAAAACCTCAAGAAATTCAAAAAAGAATTTTGAATATATATTTCTGAAAATAAGACTACAGATAATGTTTATCCAGAACGTTTATTCTAAAATGATACATAAAAAATATGTTTCAACGTTGGTAGAAAAGTCATTATTTTTCTATTTTATAAGTAGTATTACAACTTACACATTTCTAGATCACAAGGCTTAAAATACCATTGATTCATTGGTTCAACTCTTTACCACCTGCAGACAATATATTTTTCTAACTTGAAGCAGCCAACTTTACAAAAGCTTTTTAAACATGTGAAAAATCTTTAAGTTCTGCTCTTGTGATATGTGAATAGATTGAAAAAGCATTGTGGCAAAAGGAGAAATAGCTTGTGACAAGCAATTTCTCCTTTTGCCACAATGTTTTTGAAAGACATCTGCTGCTGCAAAAGGTGGTAATGTGTTACTACTTTTATAACTAGTCCAAAGCCATGTAATATCCAGTTACTATAGGTAGAATGGTACAATCTCTTGGTCGATTTCTATCCTTTTCAAGGTCATTTGTAAAAGAAAATCAGCTTGTATTTAAAGGGTCATTATACTCCAAAAAGAACTTCTCAAAGTCATCATCTGTAAATGGTGATTGTTCTGGCACAGTCTTCTTTTTGGTTTCTTTCTTCTTTATAGTGTCTTTCCTGAGGCGTGTTAAATGATGATTTACGATCTGGAAAGCACAAAATCAATAAATAAACCTGTTACACTATTTCTTTAAATGCAAAAGCAGCAAGAGGAACAACTCAACATCTCACTTACAATCTTTTGTGTTTTCCTCAAGGCAGTGTGAATCACAACCTAAAATTCACTTAATAACATATCTTTATAAAAAATGTTTCTAGCCAAGCTATACATACTTGAAGCCATGATGGCAATTTCAGTGATTGATCCTTAAAAGAACAAGGGGAGTGAAAAGTATTCCATATTAAATCATTTAACAATGATGTATTCCATATTAAATCATTTAACAATGATGTGTCACACAAATGAGATTTCTTTCAAATTGGTTCTGGAAAGTATATGTAGTGACTATCTATAAAATGGGCTTGTCAAAACCATTTAACAATGCATTGGTCACATGAACTCACTATAGGAGTGCTCAAATCAGACTTCTTACATTGGTCTGAGTTTCTTTCTCCATTGCGTTTTGTTTAATGTCATATCAACATTTTTGTCAGTCATGTTAGCATTTCCAAGTCAATTGAGTATTGCACTTGATGAAATATGGACAAAGCATTCCTCCAAATGTCTTTGTCATTTCTATGATCCTAACCTCTTCCAACACTCATAAAACACTTACAATGTATATTTATTAAATCACTGCACTAAAAGCAACATTCACATGTCACACCTATACACTTTGAGGGTTCAGTGCAAGATCATAGAATTTTTTTCACTATGTTTTTCACAGAATCCCTAAGTAACAGATTACAATCAACATCCTGTACTGATAATACATGTACCCGGTATACCCAATTATAAACCTGTGAAGGAATGGCCATTTACATATAATAATAAGTTCAACTGTTCAAAGACATTTTGTATGCTGTCCAACCAAAATGTCCGGCTTTGCAAAAAGTTCATCAATTACCTTTCAGTGAATACAAAACAAAAATTCTGTACAAGTCTTAGTAAGTGCTATACAATTTGAGGGACTTACTATGGTCTTGCACTGAATTCTCGATAAGCTGTTTTCTTAAAAGTGGCATAGCATTTCAGCCGCTTAAATTACATTCTTCAAAGATAGCATTCAATGGGTTTGTGTCATACAGCAAAGTGCACTTATTTCAATTACAGGACTGAGATATAGGTGACTTACTGTAGTAGTTGCTTTGTCCCCCACCTTAGACACAGCTGACAGCTTGCAAAGGGAACTCACACTGGCCTCTGTCAAATCTTCAGGCTGACTGTGTAAATACTCATCTGAAAGATTTAGCAAATCTGGCTGGACGTCATAGCGGTGCATCCTATTCGGAAAACATTAACGAGCAATTTCTCCTTTTCCCACAATGCTTTCTGCCGTATCAGAAAATCATTTTTTCAAATTCATCACATTTTGAAATGTTATCTGCAAATACTTTCATTTTGGAACAATGGCAAAATTTGGTGTTTGGTAAAGGGATATATTAGTTTTAGACATGCCATTGTGTCTGTATGCTTTAGGCATTGACATTTCACTATTTCATGTTTTCAGGTGAACTTCGAGTACAAGGCAAGGGGGTCTCTATGGCCTTGTGAATCAAGTCCATAATTCTAAATCACATGGCACCTTTCAGAGTTGCATCTAATCCTGGTGACGGCATTTGTTTTTTCATGAGAGGTAGTCTCCTAACTAACTTATGGAATGCCAATGATTTTACCAGCCGTTATTGTCCACTGATTATGGTTTCTTCCTCCATCATCAAGAGTAAAGTATAGCAGTATAACTGAAATCATGTGGATGTGATGTAAAACCCATATAAACAAACATAAAGTACTAGGAAAAAAACAAGGTCTTTTCCAAAAGACTGCATTGTCAGTTGAGTAACACATGGCTTATATTGGCTGTACATGTGGATAGGGTTGAAGACAATTTATTTCAACTTCATTGGGAAAAATAAGTCAAACTTGTCAAAGTTTTACAAAGGTCTAAAAGAAACACAGGGGAAAATGTAGAATTTTGAAAGTATGACAGTTTAAGGCTAAATAGATTGGTTAAGTTTGATAAACAATTCCATCAATTTGAAATTTGCAACTAGATTTGTTAAACTGTATGAGTACTTATGTTTTGCTAATTCTATTTTATAGAAACCATTAATGCAAAAGAGAGCATGCCTGTTTTGAGCATTAAATATAAATTCTCCACTTGTTACTTTGGTTGACTGCTTGAGGTGCTGTAGAATGAGTATTTATGAAAGAACAGAGAACAATGCTCAACAATCTTACCAACAGCAGACCTCTGTTCTTTTGTTTTTTGTTTTGCCTGTTGTTGCTTTTTTAAACGGTGGAGCTCTTTTTTAACGCCTTTTTTCTTTGTACTTATGAGTGACAATGGGTCATCAGGTATGGTCTCTTTTTTCTTTTTCTTTTTAACTGCAATAAAATGAAATAAAAGAAATGGTAACATTTGAAGGATGTCTAGATGCAATTTGGGATCCTAAAGCATTGTTATAGAGTAGTTGGATGTACATTTATAAATACAACACACCAGTGTCTGACAGCATTCTTCACACTGTGACTGATCAGATACAATTTTTTGTTTAAGAGATCTTTTCATATACCTGCTTTTTCTCTATACAATGCATTAGATTCTCAAATTGTATTTTATCATTAGGATCATGAGGCATTTGTTATTCAGAATGATTACTTTAGAGTTGTTTGTTTTATTCCCAGTGACGCAGACCATCAGACAAAAACTAGTTATTGTTTTATTGTTTCACTGAAACTTATACCACCAAATAATGGCATCAATTGCCGTTAAACAATTAAAAAAACTTAATATGTGTCTCACATTCCACTGCGCATGCACAGAGAAAATTATCAGGAGCAAAAAATCATCATCAAGTACTGATTAATTAAACAGTTTAAGTGCAGAATTCCGACATTTTACGTATCTATCGAAAAGGATTAATTTACAACTGTGAGTACTGATCATTTGATATTTTACAGTAATAATGGAAATTCTATATGTCCACAATTATATCAATCATTCAAAAGTTTGCTGTGACGGACATATTGCGTGATGCAAAAATTTCTCAATATCTTCAATATTTGAAATGGTGCGATTTCTAGACTTTTTCCAGTCAGATATTTTCACTCTAGTGGCACCAGATGATGATTTCATTTTTATTTTCATTTGAGACGAATTTGAAGTAATCAAATTGGCCGGCAACTGGCTTTTAATGACAAACCAGTGTTACTGTTAAATTTCATTTGAATGGTTGAGCGTTTACATAACAAACATTGAAGTTAATCACACCAAATTCTTAGCAACTTAGTATTTTAAAGACTCTTTACTCTTAAAATATTTTTTATGGCAGAGCATTGTATTTTCACCCGAAAATAAACAGGTAAGTGTTCAGCATGCCCTATTGATGTTGAAATCAACAAGTCTGTGTTGCCCAGCTTGCTCAAAGGCTTTAACAGACAAGTTCTCATAAAATTCTCAGGTGGATATCATCCTAGGTTAGTCAAAAATATTGGACGTGATGATTGCTTTTATTTTCTGATGGGGCAATCTAACGGAGATATTGCCCGATTAAAAGAGTTCTCAACATTTTCCGTTCGTGACAAATTAGTTTGACCACATCCTAGGTGTGAGCAAAAACAACAAAGTCAACTTTGAAATCGACTTGGGAGCGAGATGTTTTGGGTCCGAATAAACTGTCAGAACAAATTAACTTAACTTATGGCAATACCATGAAATATCATCATCAATTGAAACACTAATGACTATAGTTCTTTTTTCACCTGGTTCCTGATTATAGTTGAAGTCCGATTCAAACAATTCCAGACTTTTCTTTACAAGTTTTGATGACATGTTTGTTTACAGATTTCCAACATGCTATTTCCGGGTTGCTGGTTTCCTGCCCGAAATCGCGTGCCAGCCGAAAGGGAACCAAATTTGGAGTGGGCTTGTTGCCGGGTTATTTTGTCAATTTAAATTTTGTTTCAATTGTATTTTATCTTTAATACCTATTGTCAAGAAGCCTAATACCTTCATATTTTCCGAGGCCTAAGATTTGTTTATACACAAAGTTCACAAGAGGTGTTATAGTCGTTCAAGTGCTGTTTCTGGGGTAAAAAGAAAAGTTGAGAAGCTTCCGGTGATTTTCGATCAGTTTCAAGCAAAGGTAAGACACGGGATATTGTAGATTTCTTATCTTGTAAAAAACTTTGATTATGTTTTTTGGTTGCTATTTATTTCAATGTGGACTGGTGACTTTAAACCTTATTCATTTTGACATGCGAAATGACGCGAATTGTTTATATGTCCGGATAGAAAAGTACCCGGACAGTTTGTTTCGTTTGGTAATTTATCTTATATCGATTGTGAAGGAGGCTTAATAAAACCTATCATGTCACTCTTTCAGTTCAGTTTGTTTACTGTTGTCACTAATATTTGGGGTAAGAGGAAAACTGCCGATTTGACGAAGCCGATGAAGACAACACCCACAAAAATAAGTAGTCAAAATGATTACAGGTCGGTTCGGTAAATGACTAGTTCGGTAAGAAAGTAAACTATAGTAAAGGGTCTGGCTGATTCGGTAAAAACCTATACTAGATAGAACAACAGTTAAATTGGGTGTGAAAAAGAGTTTAAACCCATATTAATTAAGTGTTAATTGATTTACTATTATTTACATACTTGCAAAATAGTTTATTTCTATTTTAATACACACTGTAATTTACATACTTACAACAATTATTTAAGTCATTTCATTTTTACACACATAGGTGTTATCTATGTCTCTAATTTGATTAAAGTAAAATCTGTGCAGTTCGTTTTATAATACAAACACTCAAATTTATCAATTGAAGTAGAAATTTCTCAACCTAAGTATTAAAACAATCAAACTAGTTGTTTAAAGGAGGAATTTCATTGATTAAGTGCTAAAAGAAATACATTGCATACACTACATACAATTACTTTTAGACTAGTATAGGTTTTTACCGAACCAGCCAGACCGTTAAGTCTAGTTTACCTTTTACCGAACTAGTCATTTACCGTACCGACCGTCACCTGTCAAAATAATTTGACTTGAAGATTGCTTTCTATTTTCTGATGGGGCAATCTAACGTCAAAATTTCGAATGATCCAAATAATGTCAGACTATTTCTAGTCTAACTTTCGGATTTAAAGCACAAATGGCCATTCAAAGTCAATTAATAGACAATATGTGTAAAATAAACTTATATACCACCAAACAATGGCATTGATTGCCGTTAAACAATGAAAAAACGGCTTATTAGGTTTTCCTATCCGAGCGCTCATGCGCAGAAAAAAATTATCGGGAGCAAAAAATCGTCACCTAACCATTAGGTAATTAAACCGTTCTTACATAGTTAATATGCGAAATACACACATGTGAAGTGCATGGATTGAATGAAAAGGATTAATTCACAACTGTGAGTAAAATAATTTGATAATTTTCAATAACAATTGAAATATGGGTCCTCAAACAGTGTGACAAAATTTTTGTTGCATTTGTCCTCCATTAAATGAATAATTGTTAGAAGTTTGACGTGTCGGGAGATATTGCTCAATACAAAAATTTCTCAATATTTTCCGATCGTATAATTAGTTTGACTATAAAATAAGGTGTCTAAGTCACTTCCTTATGACTGCCTTTCATTTTTTTATTTTCATTTGAGACGAATTTGAAGCGGTCAAATTGGCCGGCAACTGGCTCTTAATGAAAAACCAGTGTTACTGTTAAATTTCATTTGAATGGTTGAGCGTTTTCATAACAAACATAGAAGTTAACCACGCCAAATTCTTAGCAACGTAGTATTTTAAAGACTCTTTACTCTTTTAAAATATTTTTTATGGCAGAGCATTGTATTTTCACCCGAAAATAAACAGGTAAGTGTTCAGCATGCCCTATGGATGTTGAAATCAACAAGTCTGTGTTGCCCAGCTTGTTCAAAGGCTTTAACAGACAAGTTATCTTTAAGTGAAATATACTATAGTATATAGCCCAGGGTCTTCCCCAGGATATTTTTCAGGCGCTGGGGCAATTACAGATGCATCATAGAATGGTAAAATTTAAGGATAATTTTGGAATTGAAAGACAATAAATACAGTATTAAACTGTTTCTAAACCAAGTCAAATGTAACAAACAGTGTAACAAGCATGTTTATCAGCTCTATGACAAATTTAAAGTGCTGTTAGCTAATTTTAAGCACAATGGGATCAATTCAGGCGCGGGGGGGGGGGGGTACTCATTTTGAAATTCAGGCGCTGGGGCACCACATTGCTTAAAAGACTTGGGGAAGACCCTGATATAAGCTTCATAACGAAAAAATACAGAAAAGGATTTGGTATTTATGGACAAGTTAATCAAAATAAGATCTCTCCAACCTTGTGCCTATGCTTGATTCATTACCAACGACAACAGAACAAGCCATCCAGGTTGTCAAACTAAGATATGCAAATCTTTGGCCTTCCTCCATCCAAGGAGAAGAGAAGCAAACAAGAAAGCAACTTCTGATTGTGAGGATTACAATGGTCGTAGGTCCGTTACCTCAGTTGGGAAAATATATCATATCTGATGATTGGGAAAAACCAGGTCCATTTTTCGGACACGGTTACTAAAGTAGGAAAAGCCTTGACAATTACCCCTTTTAATCATTTATTTTCTTTCCTATAATTGAAAAATTGTTTTATTTGTGATCCCCGATGTTTCTAGAAATCCCTGGTTTTAAAAGGAAGGGGGAATTGTGCCCCTACAAATCCATTTCTAGAATGAATACTGAGAAATATTGTGGCACAAGGAGTCATCTGCATCAAAGTGGTAAAATGTTGTTATTGTTTGGTAATGGGCTAACAGGTAAAGGGTTGATGCTTTGTCACATCTATGTTATAAAAGTGACATCTGTAAATTAATGAGGTAAACTTCTTTTATTCATTGTTGCCAAAAAATGGTAATCAGTTAGTACAGTATGTGTTAGTGTTTCTTTTTTTATGTAGATTTCTAGATGAATCTTTGTTTTGTAATTTTCTCTTTAATAATCTTAAACTGTGGAACCCATTTGGATTGTAAATTGAAGAAATTTAATCCCTTGTTCTACTGAAAGTAATAGCAGACAATACAAAAATGCAATATACGTTATTTACTGTGAGACTTTTGGTACAATCCAATGTGACAAAAGGATAAGTTGCTTCTTTGACAGATTTACTCTTTTTGTCAGATTGTATTTTTCAAAAGACAATGCTTTATAGCATTGTCTTTCATTGCTCACAGTATGGACAGGTCGCAAATTCTTATATGACTGGTCAATTAATTGATTACTCCTCTTTTTCTGTTTGATTTTAAATGTACAATTAATGACATTTTATTGTTTATTGTTACATGAAAATCTTGATTCATTACGTGAATTGTGCATGTGGTAATTATAGAATTTAAGATTTTTTTTGTTAAAATGGAGTTAATTGTTCTTTTGGACAAATTTAATGTTTTCATTAACTTTCTTTTTTTAACCCACTAGAGAAATTTCTTCTTATTTTGAAAAAAATTCAGTTCTTTTTAACAGTGAAATATTGCAGTCTGAATGCTTAAACTTGTGTTACTATTAACCTAGTAGACCTGAAAATAGTTGATACCAGAGGCTTTTTACAAAATTTATTAACTAAATCCTATTTTTTTTTGTACAAATAAGGATCATATCCTTTGTAACTGACAAATTCTGAATTTGAATCACTTGTCCGCAAATGCCAATTTTTTTCTGTCTCTTTTCTCCACGTTGTCTATATGATGGTAATGATAAATTGCAGTAAAAATTCATATGACCATTTAGGCTTTTAGGTAGGGTGGGCAATGCAACGATCAGTTTTGCCAACCCTGAACATTTGCTTGATAAGGAAAATATCTCCATTTGAGTTGGCGCCACTATAAGCCTCTCCAACTTTCGTGTAATTTCAGCAATCATCATGAACACCAATAATCAAGAGGTTCAGATATGATGTAAATTTTCAAGGCTTACGTACATCTTCATTACTTCTCTATTCCCTCGATATGGATGCGCATTAAATTTATTTCATTGATTTGAGTCTAATAAGTCCCCACAGAGAAGGCTGAACCCATTAACAAACAATAACCTCATTTGACCATTTTGTTGCAGACGACTTTGAATAACATTGTGGTAAAAGAAGAAACTGCTCTTAATGAGAAGATCATTTTTTGAATTTCATCACTTTTTGAAAACTCTGCGAACTCTTTTAATTTGGGACGGTTGAAAACTTTTCATTTGGTAAAGGGTTTACTAATTAGCTTTTGAAATACTACATGAATAAGACCCAAAGCCACCTCTTATCTGAACCTCTGCTATGACTAGCAATCAATAACAAAAGTACTCATGATAACTGCTTACAGTGCTGTGATTAATTAACTCCTTTCCTTGTCCCATCTCTTCTAGATATTTATTATGAGTTATCTATCAAATCATTTGAATAGATTGTGTTAGCTTATACCAATCATGTCCCCTCTCTCAAAATGTTTTCAAATGGTTAATTACCCTGAAAAAACTTAAAAAGTTCTTGATTCAATTAACCCTAATAGTTCGAAACCGACTTCATGCTTATGCAAACCGGTTAGATTCAGGCCAGCTGCCAAATAAATTGTCTCTTTACTTATTATTGACATTTATTTCTCAATGAGAATGAAGAGTTTTATTTTTTCATTAAATCTGTATAACTCCTTGCCAAAAAATGTAACATAACCAATCATCAAAGTGTTTCAGGCGAAAACAAGATGGAAAATAACATTAATATTGATTTAAAACATTATTGACATCATCATGGTAAATTATATGTCTCTTGTCTAAATAATTCTAATTCCATCAATTGCTAAATCCTTTAACTTGCCTTGAAGAGAGAAGGCTATAAGTGTCGTCTTTCAATTATAACTCTCTCTGACTGAAGTTTTATTGATCTGTGACGCAGCCTGAGGTTTTCAATTAGGTCTTTCTCAGTATATTCCGAACAGTGGAACTTATGGGTTAATTGCAGATGCGGAATTAATCGTTTCTGTCGTTTCTGTGAGGTCTTTTATTTCTTGGACTATAATTATCTGTATGCCAAGGCAAGATAGCGGATATTTTTATAATAAGCATATACAATGTTAATGGATTACATCATAGTTACACACTTCATTTCACTCTATTATATTATATGATACTGATCACTTGAAGCTTGATCATTTTTAAATGGCCATAATGATTACGTAATTGTAACAAAATATCCAATTAAGTTACCTATTTAAATACTCGATTCAAAATCAATGACGATGTTTACTTTCCACTGCTGCACAATTTCTTTACAAATTGGCAAGTTCTTCAGCAATGAAAGAGGTATCAATCTTGTTGGGTTTACATTTCTTAACAAACAAGCGATTGGAGCCAGATCTTGACATTTAACCTTTTACCAAACGCCGTATTTTCCACCGTCCCAAATTGAAAGAGTTTGCAGACAACATTTCAAAATGTGATAGAATTGAAAAATAACCTTTTGAAAGGGTAGAAGACATTGTGGGAAAAGGAGAAATTGCTTGTTAAGAGCTATTTCTCCTTTTCCCACATTTTCCAGAGTCGTCTGCAACACACTGGTCAAATGTCCTTGCTGTTTGGTAACTGGCAAACAAGCAATTGGAGCCAAATCTTGACATTTAAGGACATCAAAGCAAAATGAGATGCCTAAGGATCTTATGACTGAACAAGACTGTCAATATTTATTATCGTAAAGTGGTCATTGGCTAGTCATTTTTAGCTTGTCTTTTCAAAGAATAGAAAAAGTTAAAACGGTTCAAAATGTGATAAGTGTTGAAATTCATGGGCATTTAGGCTCTCTGAGGAGAGGCAGACTCCCGACTATAATTATCTGTAGACTCCCGACTAAGTCTCAACATTGAGTCGTGAACAAAGCTTTTTTCAACATTTGGACAATAATTTTCAGTCAATACAGCAATTATACTAAGCCTTCAAGACCATGCAAGACCATAAATCTTGATAATAGCCTGACTGAAATGCAGATTGCCAATGGTTCTACCTGATTTGATCAGCCCTTATGCATTATGTAGTTGAGTATGGCATTTCCTCCATCATAATGAGAAAGGTATCACAAAATAGCTGAAATACATGTTGACTTGATGTAAAAACCCATATAATAAAAAAAAACTTGAGGTCATTACGAATGTGGTCAGTGTCCATTGAGTATCATAATCTGTTTTCAGCACCATAAGGATTATATAAGTGCCATTTTTGCCAATATCCGTGAAGATGGTCAGTGGAATTGTGCTATCACTGTTCTAAAACCTAATTAAAGCTCCCTCTCACTCATTCTTCCCATTATTGGCTCGTTTTGTTGATCTGCCAGCCTTTTTCCTGTTTCTCTTGTTAAATTCGATTGGTGTTTGTGTGCTGTTCCCTGGATAACATAGGCTGTGGAATAAATAAGGAGCTATGGAATGGTAGGCAATGGTAGTGCTGGGGAATTTTATCCTTTACCTCTTTAGGAATGGTGTGACTGGCTCAAATCTTTTGTTTGGGGTTTAATGCAGTTTCAACAATTCTCAAGTTAATCCATTACCAAACAATAAGACATTTGACCCTTTGTTTCAGACGACTCTGGAAAACATTGTAGGAAATGGAGAAATTACTTATTGTGGGAAATGGAGAAATTGCTTTTAACACACAATTTCTCCTCTCCCACAATGTTTTCTGGCCTATCAAAAGAATATTTTTTGATAATATATTTATGCAAACATTACTCATATGTCAGTAATATGAAGCTCTGGTGTTTCTATAAGCATCTCACTCACCTGGCCAGTAATCTTGGTCTTTGGGTGACAGCACAAGGTTAAAACACAATACTATAGTAAGTCCAGTGCCACTTGCCTTAAATCGGGAAGAGGCCTGGGCCTGTTGATTTGGGATAATTGTATCGATGATTATTGCTGAATTCAATTCAATTGAGAAACTCAAATGCTGATATGACTTTGAATCTTTGGAAAACTGCATGATTTTAAAGTAATTTCCATAGGATCTCACCACTTGAGGGTTCAATGCAAGACTATAGTAGGTGCTTCATAAACATGAAGCACTTACTATAGTATTGCATTGAACCCTCGACCTGTTTGTATAAGCATAATGTCGGTTCCAGCAGTCTATAATAATCAAGGTTTTATTGCAAGACTTTCAACATTTTGGGCTGAGCTCTTGATATGAAGCACATGATTCATTTGTATTCTGTAGATAGTTCTCGGAAATGTAGAGGGACAAGTGTGATGATTGCCGAAATGTGATGTATTGCGGCCTATCTAACTGATTGGCACAATGTCAGCTGTAACTGATATACCAAATTGACATCTCTTTCTCGGGAAATATGATGTATGATTGATAAACCCATTAATTCGTCTTGTGCGGAATTCCAACTCTGGGATATTCACTCAAGGCATTGACAGGCTATATGAATATATATATATATATATATAGCTGTAATATTGTTTCATTTTAACCCTTAGGATGCTGGGTAATTTTCTAAAAACAGATTTTTGTGTTGTCTGCTTTTCAAAACCATAATTATCTGCTAAATTTTGTTGAGGAAAGATACTCAGTGTAGCAAACAGGTTAGATCACAGGCTAGCCGTCAATTTACTTGGTGGCTGGCCTGGATTTAACCTGTTTGCATTATAAGCATGAAGTCTCTTCCAGCTCTATAGAAGGGTTGAAAGTGCTTATTCACAGATGTGAGGGAATCTGGAAGATAAGAATAGATTTTCTAAATTTCTCAACAGCTGTACTGTTATGATATGCGCTAAGAAAATTCATTGGAAGCAAAATTAAATAGCTTTTAATTCTTTAAAGTGTGTATACAGAGAACTATCATGTTTTTTTAATCCAAAAGTGTGACGCTTTCATAAACTGTATTGCTTAGATTGATTTATGCTTCCTGAATTAATTATGGTTTCAATAGCTACTTTAAATTGTATATATTTTTTTACTTCTGTGATTTTCTCTTCTTTGAACAACCACCTTTAAATATAAATGTACATGCCCCTGTTTAAATGAGCAAGGGAATATTAATTTTTCTTGTTTGCCTGTTTTAATACTCTTTCTTAATGGCTCTCACAAACAGTACCATTACCTTATTAAATTTGGTTTGGTGCAAGACTATGAAAAGTGCTTCATAAACATGAAGCACTTACCATATTATTTCACTGGTCCTGTACATTTTTTTCATATTTATGATTTATATGGTCATATAAATATGTTTGTGCTCTTATTTGTTCACATGATGGATGAAACTATTTTATGAATGGCAGCTAGTGGTTTCTTTTATTCATCCTTTGTGGAACTTGCAAAGAACTTGCAACTATCACATGAAATAGTTGTATAATTGCAGAACTTTGCTAGAGTATGATCTTTTGTAAGACACAACGATTTAGAAGTTGTTTATCAGAAAACTCCCTTGATTTTCTTTTGAGACTTAAGACTTTATAATCATTTGTCTAGACAATGGCTCAAGATAAGAAGGCTATATATCATTGATTTTTGGATGCACAACACATTTATTGGTCAGGTTAAGCTAAAGTGCAGTATATTTATCAATAGGTAAATGCCTTGTTGTTTTTCAACACAATTTGAGTTAATATTGGGATCATTGTCCTTATACTCAGTATCCGTGGGTTGCCAATTAGTTCTTGGGCATTTAGAAGACATTCTCCATTTGTTGGTAAAGCTTCAATTTGATCTTGATCTCCTTTCTAAAAGTCTCCTGGCTGATTTACAGAATGAAAATGGTTTTGTCAACCTTGACAAGCCCTATTAATATTGGAGCCCTTAAAGGCCGTTAGCTCTTTCTTATCTCGCTTTCTTATCGAAAGCAATGGATGACAATTACAGTTCATGAAATATAACGTTTTCAAAAGTATATCTTTAAAAATCAGTGTGATGGAAGAGAGACGCTCACTTAGGCATTTCTTTTCTTTTTGGTACAATGATTTCTGCATTGTTTTGCTGCAGATATGTGTATTTGAAGGAATAGGCTAACAACACAATGTCAGTCTGACAGAGGGTCCTTCGTTCAATCCTCATCGGCAGCATTTTTTTTTTTTGTGGGAGTGTCCTTGGGCAAGACACTGCAGAATCCTGCCTAGTACTTGTAAAATTCAGGAAATCCGTAAAATATCTGAAATAGTGTGGACATGGTGGTTACGCTAATATGACAACCAGTCTGAAGGGCTAGATGAGAATACCTATTGAAGACCTTCACTTGCGATGTATCATGGGTTCAATGCAAGACTATACATGTATAGTAAGTGCTTCACAAACATGAAGCTGCACTTGCTATTTAAGCTTTGCACTGTTTAAACCTTTACCAAATGCCAAATTGAAAGAGTTTGCAGAGGACATTTTTAATGTGATGAAAATAGAAAATAATCTTCTGATAGGATAGAAAGCATTGTAAGAAAAAGATAAATTGCTCTTTATGCTCAATTTCTCCTTTTCCCACAATATTTACCAAAGTCGTCTGCAACAAAATGATTAAATGTCATTATTGTTTGGTAATGGGTTTAGTTAAACCCTCGATATGAGATATCTGCAGCCATTTGAAAATACAAATTCTTACAGTGTATGTAAAATCTTTATTGTAATCTTGATGCCACCATTCTAACCCACAAGTTAGTGTGTGATAAGAATTCAAGATAAAGAGAAGTTGCAGAGGGGGAATACTCGTTCCTCTTTGGATGTAGAAACCAACTTCCATCTAGTTAAAATCCAGTATGCTATGGAGTCCATTCAGAGATGTGTTCTGGGAGACATAATGACTTATTATTTTCACCCCGAGATCCTGAAGCTGGAGGAAATTCCTGGATATTCCAGGATTATCCCAAGGAATTAGTGATGAGGATGATTTTACCCTTTCCAGTTGTGTCAGAAGATTATAGATTGAAAATGTTTGGAGAGTAATATTAACATTTCCACAACCTAAATATCTGCTTAATTCTTATAAGGAAGATTCTCAGAATAGCAAACAAGTTAGATCACAGGCCAGCGGCCAATTTACTAGGCAGCTGGCCTAGATCCAACCTGTTTGCATAAGCATGAAGTCGGCTCTAGCACTATTTAAGGGTTAACACCTATCTCAACCTCTTTAAATTGGTAGGGTAGTGTTATTCAATATAGGCACCACCTTATACCTTCCACCGTCTGTATACTGATTATTCCCTAAGAATTCCATGAAACCCCAAATGATAATGGACACGATGTCTTCTCCAATACGAAATCCCTATATACATAACATAAAAAGCTTCTATATCTATGGATTACAAAAAAAAAAATTAATCATCCCCTTTGCAAATGATTCAAGAACCATGTTCATTGAACAGTCTGAACATGAACAGACATGAATTACAAATGGCCATTCATGAACACAGCAGTACTTGAATATGATCATTTCAATAGATTCACGAACAAGTTAATGAGCAGCTATTTGTGGTCTATGTCTGTTCACAAAGTTTATGAACAGTTCTTGAAACCTTTGTAGGGTTCAGTCAAATCATGGTGGATTATAGAATCAGACACTCTTGAAAGCAAGTTCAGGAGCAGCTATTTGTGGTTCATGTCTGTTCACAAAGTTTATGAACAGTTCTTGAATCCTATGTAAGATTCACGAATGCTCATGGATTACAGAATGATATATAATCAAACAAGTCTAGCTGGAGCTATGGAGCACTCAATATGAGACACAGTATGCTGTGGACAGGCTATTGAAAGACTAGTCAGTAATGACAAATCCAGTGACTCGAGGGGAACACAACTGAGCATAAAAAGACGTGCAATTAAGAATATTAACTTGATTTATCAATCATGTTCCACAGAGGAAATCGGAGTTCTCCCAGGCACATCTCATCAATAATGCATACAGAACTGAAGTCTGATGCGGGTGCACTAAGCACTATTGATTCAAGCTTAACCCTTAGAATGCTGGGTAATTTTCTAAAAAATAGACATTTATGTGGTCTGCTTTCCAAAACCTTAAATTTTGCTTTATTTTAATGAGGAAAGATACTCAGAGTAGCAAACAGGTAAGATGACAGGCAAGCTGCCAATTTACTTGGCGACTGACCTGGATCTTACCTGTTTGCATAAGTATGACGTTGGTTCCAGCACTAGTAAGGTTAACTTTTCCTTCCTTTACAGTTTAACACACATGCATCTTGGGTTATGAAAAATCATTGTCACAAAAAGAGAAATTTTCAGCCTGAAAGTCATTATGAAAAAAATAAAAGGTCATGTAATGTCTGCTGTTACTTTAATTTGGACAAAACACAATGACCAATACTCATATGGGTTTTGCATCACATCAACATTATTTCAGTTATGTAGCGATGCCCGACTCTTAATGATGGAGGAAGACCCCATACTCAAATGCCCACAAGGGCTGGTCAAGGCGGGTAGAACCATCAGCATTCTGTAAGTCAGTCGGGAGACTACCTCTCAGGATTTGAACCCACGCGGAGAGTGGCCATGTGATTTCAAGTTCTGTACTATAACCACTAGGCCACGGAGGCCCCAATGACCAATACGAGGAATGGTGTAGTCTGATATATTATCAACAGCACCTGCAACCCAATTTCCCTATAGAATTGTACATTTTGTTCATGTTTTATAACCATTAGCTGTTGCTGCTTTCTAAAGGGTCAACTACAGGAATTTTGTTTCACTTTAAATCAGATACCACTGATTTTCTTTTAAATCATGCTGTTTATTTTCCCATAAAACTGAGTTTACCTCAGGGTTTTTCTTTTCTCTTTGGCAAAGCCCCCAGGATTTTTTCCCCCCTTATTACCAAGTTTTACTATATATGGAAAACGGTATCAAATTATTCCGCTCAGAGTGAAAAAAAATGGCCCGAATTATAAAAAATCATGATGGAGAAAACTATCAACTATTACTTGGAATTGTGAGGTTGCTTTGAGAAACAACAACAACAAAAACACTTACGCATGTAGGATAGGTCTTCACCCCATGTCATTGTTATTTACCCAAATTAAATGGTCTTGGTCTAGGCTGATGAAAATGGACATCTTATTTTGACATCTGGTACAAATCATACTGAAAAAATCATTAATGGGATAATTTCCGTAACTTAAAAATCCTTTGCATTTTGCTATGTTCTCGCCTTGCAGAACTACATTTCTTTTTTTTAATCCTAAATTTGTTTTTATCCCGTTGAATGGTGAAAAAGGTGATGTGAAAAGGGGTGCCATCAAAAATAGGTTATTCAAGGTTACTTGACCCATGATCTCCCTCATTTGCATATGGTCAAGGGACGCATGAGCCAGCCCATCAGAGTTAAAATCTATGAAGTGAAATGTTACTGCTCAATGGCCCATCTAATGTTTCCAGTAACAAATCATCATTGGATGATAACTAAATAAGAAGAAATCGTAGGTATTACTCGGAACTATAGAATGCCTTGTGACGTCATCACATGACGTCACACATGACATCACGATTGTGTCTCATGACTACTATTTCATGTTAATTCACGCCTACTCATTCAAGTTATATAAAAACTGTTTTCTCTGTTGTTCCGTCAAAATTGGTAGTTCGAAAAGTATATAACGGGATAAACAGAATAATAGGTTAGTGCCGTTAATGGGTTAAGTTTTTCAGGCTCGGCTTAGGCTCACCCAATAAATTTCTTTGCCTTGCCCGAAAAACCTAACCCATTAATGTCAGACTAACCTATTATTCTCTATGTCATCTGCTGCGGAAGTCCCAGTCACTGGGGTGGGCAGCAGGCGGCTAGATTTTCTTATACCCAATCTCCAATTTGTGATGTCTATTGGGCTGACACTGACGAGGTTGCATTCCTTCCTGTCCGGAACAATGCATTTCATTACAACCTTTTAAGAAGCAGCTGCTTTTCCTAATGAAGTAATAAAGATTGTAGTAGACACTCCTATACAATGTACATTTCTAGCAGAAGAATGCATCAAATAGACAAACGTTTGTCTTCAGAAAAGGGAAATATTGATTTGATGTTAACACAATACCAGCTAGTAATAAGCTAACTGACAAACCCAATATCCCACAGAGTATTTTGTTACTGCTAGAAAATTGAAAGCATTAATTGTTGACTTTAACCCTTTCTTAAACAATAACAACATTTGACAGCTTTGTTGCAGACGACTTTAGAAAACATTGTGGGAAAAGGAGAAATTGCTCATAACGAGCAATTTTACTTAGTATAAACTGTATTGTGGAATAGAGGAGGAAACATAAAAATACCTGATGAAATATCAAACAAAGAGCATTTTTTTTGTGTTCTGCACATACAATGGTTATTTAATGGTAAGTCATCAAGTTTCCTTAATTCCATCAAAGATGAATGTGTAACTTTTATTCTGTGAATCATAACTTAATTAATTACTAACAGCCTTGAATGGCTTTGTCGTCTCTTTCATGTTCATATTTCCTATTTTGAGAAAAAATTACGATAGTGATGTGATCAAGAATGTTGGTTCTCAAAAACATGAATGTTTCTTTTACAGAGGGATAAAGCAACTAATAGATGAGTAGACAAATGAATGTCACCCAAAAAACTGCAAAACCGGATAAAATAAGTTATAAATAATGAACAAATATCTTAAAACATAGCAAAACACCATGTACAGTATCAAAACAATATGAAGCCAAGCATTATTCACTATCAATGCTTAAAACTGTTATTTTCACAAATTGTGTTTAAAGAGCCAAGAGAACCATAAAGTTTCAAGATATATAGCTGCCAGCATGTGTAAGGTGTATCTTTTTAATCAATTGCAGATAGGATTTGGTGCAGCAAATGTTTAAATGTTTACTGCATGCCCTCGAGAAATAGATTCTTATCATTTGTAAGAACTTTTGTAAACCCTTTTCCATTTTAAGCAATTTTCAGATGATCGATATATTATAATCACATTATTAATTGATAAATATAAACATGTAACAGATTTATAAAAACAATCAAATCATTTAGACAACATGAATAATTGATAATTATGACCTAATTTTTATTTTGCCTCATTTTATTGTTGAATGTTTCCTACTGCATGGCTGTGCGAAACCATCAGGAACTTAAGGACATGTTCTACAGTTTTATAAGAAAATAATCCTTTCATAGAGTTCTCTAAATTTTTGATATGTTATTTAAAATTCTATCGTGAATTCAAAAATGAAAAGAAAAATGCAAGTCCACGAGTTAATTTCTTCGTAAAATGACAGTTTCCATGGTAACAGTTTGGGGCAAAAAGGTCAAAATGACCATACCATCTTGAAAGGTAATAAAATATTATCTGGAATGTTTTTTAACACAAAAGATATGAATTCATATATTCAATACTTTATAGTTCAATGGGTTTTTTTCAAATTTTTACAATCTGAACAATTTTTGTGATCCAAATCAGATTTTCAAATTTTTGTATTTGTCAAAAAAACAATGAAAATTGATATGTATATTACAAATAAATGAAGATATTTAAAAATTCCTTTCATAGAATTTTCTTTTATTTCAGTATGTGAGCTAAAATTTAATCTTGAAATACAAAATTCCAAAAAAAGTATATGTTGACGAGTTAGTTTTTCTGTAAAATGACAGTTTCCATGGTAACCGTATGTGAAAAACATTTTTAAAAACGATTAAAATAACTTTAAACTTGAAAAATAGAAGCTGGGGGCTTAATTTGCATGAGAAATGTATAATAATGTTAATAACCTTTTTAAGTTGCATGGATAATATGGTTAATCTTTGTAAAAAGATTTTAACGTCCTTAAGCTTTGTTTATTCCATAAACCAGACTTCTGGGATTCCTATCCATATCTACAGGTAAATGGTGTTTACTTTTACTGATTTCAACCATGTTAACAATGGTGCGAAATCCAGGTGCATGTTCTGTAATCACAAAGTTGTAGTTCCCATATCATTTTACCAGCCAAAAAATTAAACCTTACAGTGCTGGGAACCACTTTATGCTCATGCAAACAGGTTAAATCTAAGTCAACCACCAAGTAAATTGGCCGCTGGCCTGTGATCTAACCTTTTTTCTCATCTGAGTATCTTTCCCCATCAAAATTAAGGAAGTAAATTGGCAGCTGGCCTGTGACCAACCAGTTTGTTACTCTGAGTATCTTTCCTCATCAAATTTATGCAGATGTTTATGGTTTTGGAACACAGATGACACAACAATCTATTTTCAGAAAATTACCCAGCATTCTTAGGGTTTATCTGAGTGTCATGTTCATTCTGAATGTCATGTTTATTTTCAGGAAAGCTTGCCACAGGTGCAGTAAGATGAGTGAGTTACCTCAGACACAGGCGGTGAACAACGCCCAGATTTCGGGCTCAGGAAAACCTCCCCATTCTCCCTTACATGGGAAGTTCCTTATCCCAAGCCCAGTGCCCACAAGAAGGAACAGAACAGAATCACTGTAAGTTATTACGGCCATTTCCTTTGCATGATCCTAAGAATTCTGAATTAAGTATTGCAATGCAAAAGTTGTTTATGATGCAGGTGTTTTTTCTGTGGCTCAGTGGCAATATGAACACATCGGGTTTATCCAATGAAAAAACACCTCTGAAATAATAGGGATGACGCCATATTGTTTCCCGCGAGAATGACGTCACTTTCCTTTTTTTTTGAAAATAGATCTTATATGTGAAATCTTAAAAGTCGTTAAATTTGATTGAGGAAACAACTATCCATGTCACAACAACATTTTCGCCATTTGGTATGAGTTACTGATAAAAAATGATTTAACAGGATGTCGAACACTTCCATACACATTGAACTACTTATTGTGCACGCTTAGAAAATGTGTTAATTGGCGGATGCCGATTTACCCGAAAAATTGTAACCCTACACTTATATCCGAGGTGTATTTCACAGCTCACGGAAATACCCGAGTAGATCCGATTGGCTCAGTGGTTAAGATGGTGTTTTTAGAACTTGGGGGTCCAAGGTTCCAGACAGCTCTGGTTATATGGAAGTGACCTTTAAGTTGACAAGTCACTTCGGAGTTCCTGACTATTACTGATGGATCCAGGAAAGCCGTAACATAACTGAAAAGTTGTTGGTACAGCGTGAGACACCTTAATCTTAGTTTGGAACTTGGTTGCATGGGATAGATTTTTTTTTTTTTTTTTTCAAAAAACTTAGGTGAGCTATATGAGGTGTTTATGGCTCTCTTGTCTGTGATCCCAATTCAAGTCAGTGAGTGTCATTTGACTAAAGGAAGAGTTGTTTATGATTTCTCTTTTGTCTGCAATTCATGTGGAGTACAGGCAAACCAGGAACATATAGCTTTGATTTTACATTTCTGTAATTGATGTCTTATTCTCTGACAATTAAAGCGTCGAGGAAACCAATTATTTATTTTGAACCTTTTCACTTAGCAGTACCTGGGTATTAAATGACTTAAATTCTTTAAACAGAAAGAGAAATTAGCCATTATAACATTTCTAGATATGATTTTTCTCCCGTTTGTTTTTCTTTTCATTGTTTTGCATTCCTTTTGGCATGATTTTTTTCTAACTTATGTCTCAAAGGAAATGTTAATAATCTTTCTCTTTAATTGTTATTGGCATTTGCTTTCAGTTAGAACCAATCACAACATTAAGTATGGAGGAATTGGTTAGTCCTGGATGTTATTATGGCTACTGTTCATTATAGATTCATGTATGCATTACCTATTTGTCAAACACCTTATTTGTCTGTTTTTAGGTCCAAAAGAGTCGCTGATTTAGAAAAGGATCAAACCACTTTCAAAGGGAAGGTTATCGAGTTCTGTAGAAATAAAGGGCATGGATTTATCCGAAATGAGGAAGAAAATGAAACATTGTTTGTTCATATTTCAGAGTAAGTATCCACCTATTGCATGAAGAGTGGTGTGATTATAAGTGTGATGATTGCTGTAAATTCTTCTACTCCTTTTTTCATAATTTAAAGCAATTTTTAAAAAGTATCACAAAGAATTTAGTGATTGGTTACATTTGTTCTTGAAATAGAGAACAGTTACACAAGTGCGTTTATGTTGGCATGGAAAGAATTGTGTGAGTACTGATCAGGGAAAAAACAATGACTTCCATGATATATCTTAAATGCTGTTCAAAATGATTTCATATCCAAATTTAAACCGTAAGCTATTTGGTTAGTCCATCAAATGAAGGTTGGGGTATAGACAGCATAGGTAATGCATTTGTGGTTAGAGTATAGAACTTGGAGTCACATGGACCTTTTCTGCGTGGGTTCAAATACTGGTGACGGCATTTTGATTTTCATAACAAGTAGTCCCCCAACTGATTTAAGGAATGCTGATGGTGCTACCTGGCATGACCTGTCCTTGAGGGCAGTTGAGTATAGAATGTTCCTCCATAGGTTAGAGTCTGTCATTGAACTAAACTTAAATAATGTTGACAAGAGGTAAAACCCTTATAAACAAACAATGTTTTATACTATATTTTCATTAACCCTTATAGTGCTGGGATAAACTGCATGCTTATGCAAACAGTTAAGAACACAGGCCGGCCACCAAGTTAATTTGGTGGCTGGCCTGTGATCTAACATGTTTGCTACTCTGAGTCTTTCCTCAACAAAATTGAGCAGATATTTACGAAAGCAGTTGACACAAAAATATGTTTTTAAAAAATTACCCAGCATTCTAAGGTTTTAAAGAAGGGAATCATACAAATCTTCATTTCAGTATTGACGGAGAGTTTGTTCCGAAGCCAGGGGATGATGTAACCTACAAGTTGATACCCCTCCCGCTAAACCCGAAAAAGAGACAGGCGGTCCATGTGAAAATCACCCACCTTGCACCGGGGGTCACCCACGAGACATGGAGTTCTGCAGCATCTAGCCCAAACATATCACCCAGACCCTGAGTTACCCATCAGTCAATGTTAGAGACTGCCCTTTTGAGAGACTATTGGCTTGTTTCATTTGTTAAATTCAGTAAGATTCAGTTTTGAGATTTGGTAGGGGAATGAGTGAGTTACACGACACAAGCTCTTTGATTATGACAAAGCCATTTGCTTTAGGTGTTTATATAAATTGTCTGGATGAGATGATTTTTATAAAATCTTACAGCATAGGATTTGGGATAAAAAATGATAAATGAAAAATACAGATATTGAAAATACTACTAGTATTAATTTATTTTTGGCTTTTTCATCAGTTTCCTTAAAGAATATCTGTCCAAGAATTTATTTGCAGTTTGAGCATAATAACTTTGCATACAACTTTCATTAGTTGTTAGATATTTTACCTTGTTAAGAACTTTTGAGTATACCATACAATAATTTGTTTTTGCCAAATCAATTTTGAACTACGCACATTTTACACTGTATAATAGAGAAATGAAAAACAGACAAATGGAAATTTAAATTTTTAGGTAGGTGGAATAAGTCTTTTATTTTCTTATGGGGTCTCTTACCATTTTGACTTCTTTAAAGGTAGTTGATTTGATAAACTCATCTATTCTTATACTTTGATATTGAAGGAAAGTTGCCTGATTAGATATTGATTGAGTGCTTGCTGCGCATGTAGATGTATTCAGAGGGAGACACCTTGTTTGTTCATTATATGAGCCTTAAGGGATATTCTTAAAATGAGATATTACATGATTTTGACTGCACAGTAATCTTTCTTAGTGTACTACTATTACTTAAAAATAACCGTAACAAATTGACTTGAAATTACCAAATGACTTGAAATTACCAAATTGACTTGAAATTACCACATTGACTTGAAATTACCAAATTGACTTGAAAATACCAAATTGATTAATCTATTGAATATGATATTTTGTTTTGATTTGTTTATTTAAGATTGTTGGGAGCATTGCAGATTGGTTGTTTTAATTAGTGGGCAGCATTACCATAATCGTCATACTTACCGAATAATTCTTAAACTTGATTCATCACTTGTAGATGAACGTTTAGGTCAAGATTATTGTAAAGAAAGAAGTACTTGGTCAAGGAAGCAATTTTCTTAGATCAGCTTTTTCTCTCTTGGGATAATCTTTTTATTTAATTTGATGTTAAATTATAGATTTTAATTTTGGTCTACCAAAATGTCTTAGAAATAAGTAATGAATTACCTCTGTTACATAATATTGTAAGGGAAGGAGTATTTGGTCATTTTTTTCATCAGCTTCTTCCATCTTTGGATAATCTTTCTTTTGTATTTCAATTTTAAACTCATACTTTGGTCTGCCAAAAAGCTTTACAAATAAATATTGAGTTAAATTCTCTGTCACATAATCCATCTGTGGCCTCACTCTCATAAAACCTTCATTACTCTAAAAAATAATTCTAAGCCCAGTGATAATCAGGTAGAAGTGGTCAGTAAACTCAATAGTAATGGCACCTCATTGGTCAATAGTTATCTTGTATTAGAAAATATACATTTGCAAAACCATTTGATAATTTTGATAAATATACAGTTTAATAATGATGAAAAACCATTAAATTGCCATATTGATATACATGTGTCAAACATTATTGCTGTTATGAACCTAATTACATGAATGGAATTCAACTATACAACGTGCCATGGGTATTTCGATTTCTTCAAATTTCGCTCCGTTGATATTCAATTTGTTGCACAATACATGTAGTGACATTACATGCTTGTATTTGCATGTTTTGAAATAAATTGTATATTTTTGATCAGATATGTTTCTTTTCATGTTTTACCCCAAATTACAAGAAATGTGAATTTCTACAAGCCTAAGTATGTTAACCTTAAATAAAAAAGGGTTTTGCTCATTAGCAATGGATTGGATATTAGTATTAAGACTTTATCATGGAGGTAGTCAAAGCAGTTTTCGTAAGCCACAGTAACATTCTATTATGAAAGGGGATAAGTAAGCTCCATTTTAAACTCACAAAGATAGACACTCAGAATAGCAAACAGGTTAGATCACAGGCCAGGCGCCAATTTACTTGGCGGCTGGCCTGTGATCCAACCTGTTTACATAAGCATGAAGTTAATTCTAGCACTATAAGGGTTGATAGAAGTAGGTGCATCTATCGGGCTGTATCTATTGAATGTTTGAGGTTGAAAGCTTATTTAACACACCTTTAAACTACATCCATCCTCATTTTTTTCACGTTTACAAGTGTAATCTACCAGTACTTGAAACGAAGATAGATTATTACCCACGGAAACTCCTCAGCAGAAAAATGTGTCACGATCGAGGATCGATTCTTATTTATTTTTATGGGTTTACATCAGGTCAACATGAATTCATTTATGTTTAAGCTTAGACTTAAACCAGTACTCGCGCCAATACGTGCGTTAGACCCGTCAATTTTCACCTCGCCTAACGGGGATTCGAACTCGGTACCAGAGGTCGACGCCCAACCACTGCACCACTGTCCCCCATAATTCATTTATGTTGCAATGGACAGTTCATAACGATGGAAGAAGACCCCAAACTTACTTGCCATAAAAGCTGTTCAAATAAAACCATCGACATTTCTTAAGCCAACCCTGAAACCACCTCTCGTAGAAATCAAAATGCCATCACTGGGCTTTGAATCAACGCGAAGGTGGGCCATGTGATTTCCACGCTAACCACTACTAGGCCACGAAGGCTCCTCCAGAGTATCGATTCGTTAGCTCCATACTCTAACCCTTATAGTGCTGGAGCCGACTTCATGCTTATGAAAACGTGTTAGATCCAGGCCAGCCGCCAAGTAAATTTCCATTGAGAGTAGAGACTGACTGTATGTGATATTTCAAACAAGGTTCTTACGTATTGTCTATGTGACTCATTTATTTGGCAAATCTGAAAGAAGCTGTTGTAATCAGCATTTCAAAAGAATGTTATCTGCCCTATTTGAGAAAATGTATTGATGTCGATTGGGTATGATGAGACCCTGCTTTTAAATTGCCAGTTGGTGCGTGTAAGTGAGTAGATAAATGTAAAGCTTGTGTACTAGTTCTGCAGTATTTCGACCGTGCAACCGATTAAGAAGTTCAAAATCGAAGTTAATACTCCCAAACAATTGGTACAGATTATTGACAGACATCCAAATAAGTAAGTGGCTTTACATTAGGATCAAAATGTATCTCATCTGATGTGAACATAAAACAGTGAACCATAGCTCTAGATGCAGTGTTTGTACGTATAAACTTCTATCCTATGGGGATGTGATATTGAATTACACTTTGTTTGTTGTTTGTTTGTTTTCCAATTTGTTTTACATCGATTGTGAAGGAGGCTTTATAGCCCATCGAGTCACTCTCGATGACTGCTTCCTGGAGAATACACCAGTAATCACCAGTAACCACTTTATGTGCTGCTAGTTTCAAATCACAAAAACTGAAGGAGAATCTGGTCGTTCTTCTCTTACATCGCAACAACTTCAGAAAAACTGCGGAATAATTAGAAATTATAAGTGACGACCTAAAGATATTGTTTTTGTCTCGGGTTGAAAGAATCAATTGTTTTACGGCTCGAATTATTATAAAAAGAGATACTTCGCGTTGACCGATATACGAATAGTATTGAATAAGGCGCGCCATCGTGCGGCTTTGACGTGACGTCATTTCCGCCGTAACAATTTACGGAGATAAGATCGCGTAAAAAATGAAATGTTCCGGATTGTGTTTTGATGTTCTTAGGACTGGTTAACAATTGTTGCTGGGGAAAGAGCTGTTTTTGGGTCAAACCGTAACACCCTTTGGACGTTTAGAGATTCAATTCGCATTTTATTGGTTATGGATTAAAATGAGTTAAGGAGAACCATATCAAGTATGGCGGTGTTTGTTGATATAGCACACACCAAGCATCTCACGTATTCTCCGTTCAATGAGAAACACAACGTTCTTTACCACCGAGCGAGGCACAACGTTAACCAAAGACATGTCCAGAAACCCTGGTTTGACCTCAGTCCGTTCCTTGATAAGGTTGACGATAAAGATCTCAAACTCGAGGATTACAGACCGGAGTATGACGTCGGAATACAGTCACTGCAGTCCCTCTCGATCGTCGAAGATTACTTTAGCGAGAAACCGCTCATGGCGAAGGAATTCAAAATCGGTAAGAGATCTATAGCTAGATTTGTATAATCAACACTCGGTACGATCGACAGTACATGTTACCACATATAAGCATTACAAATTCCTTCTTGTTGGACTTGTACCGAAACCCACTTCATCACCAAACGGCACACAACCCAAATAGTGAGACAGGTGATATCTCGTTACCCTAACATACTTTTCTCCTCACTATCAACATACATACATGTCAGATACACGTGCTTCTATCGCTTTCGACTGCTAACGTTAAACCCTTAGAATGCTCGACAATTTTCTAGAAAGGGTTTTGTGTCGTCTGATTTCCAAAACCTTAAATATCTGCTTACTTTTTATGAGAATTTTTATTTCTAAGACTAGTGATAGTTTTAATCACAGGCCAGCCGCCAATTTACTTTGCGGCTGGCCTGGATCCAACCTATTTGAAAAAGCATGAAGTCTGTGCCAGTACAACAATGGTTCGGAAGACACATTGAGGAAGTGCAACCTGAATGAAAGGTAATGCTCTATTTCAGATGAATAGTTCATACATGTCAGTGGATTCTTTTTTACTTTGACTTCCAAAGGTACGTAGGTATAGACTACGTTCGTTAAATGCCTAGGTAAAGGCCCTGCAAATTATTTGATATGTCCATATTTTGTTATTTATTTACCGTATTTTGCTCATCATAACCGTTTTCCTTACACATGGTCGTTTTATTTCTCCTTTAGTAGGCTTAGTTGTTTCGATACCTTTGTGACATGTGTCGTTTCTAGAAATAAAATTGAATATTCAAAATTAAAATGGATGTCATCAAAAATGGCACCCATTTCAATTTTTAATTTTGAATATTCATTTTTTGTCATGTAGATCCTTGTTGTCCATTTACTGACCCAGATATTTTATTTTCCAGATGAATTCTGGGACTTCCTGTTCTCCAACGAATGGGGTGAAGGGTACTCGATTCGCGTGTTAGAAGGTCGACTACACCAGCTGATGATATCCACGCTCGTGAACCTGACAAAGGCCCGATCTGTGATCCAGCATTCCACAGTCGCCTACGCTAAAAATAGACGCCGGAAGTTCTCGATCTACAAGCACTCAGAAAAGGTATCAAATTACATAACAATGCTACCAAAACCAACAAAGCCTACTCAGTGTGCAGAAGATGCACAAAACCAATTGCTCGGTTTTTAAATACCTTCGTCTACTCATCAATGTCATTAATCTCCAATTTCAATATAAGAAACGACAGCCATGCATTCTGAGTTCCATCACAAAACTGTATCAGCATTGTGATCGTAGGCGTGGCGTAACGCGATCACATTGGGGTGGTGTGGCTGGGAGGGGAAGATAAATTCACCCGTTATTTTCTATTTTTGTAAAATGTGATTCCGGTTTCTCAATCAGGGAAAACTCTAGCCTGTGGCCTGTCCCGTACACGTATACCCCACTCTAGGAATGCGGGTATGCATGGGTCAGGGCTTCAAGCTATGAAAGGTCGAGAAAATGACCGCCAGAAATGCAATGAATTCTGATATCCCTATGTGTTGTTACAGAAACCTGAGCTGTGTTCCTTCGAAGAGACGTTGCTACTCGAGTTTATATATTACGGCCATTCGACGCGATTTCTGTCGGAAACTAGCTCCTGTGGATATCCAAAAATGACAGAATACACCACAACTAGCTTCGGCTTCGGCTTGTCCTCCTCGGACCTCGAGTCCACAGACCCAGGTGTGTGTTTGTTTTGTATCATTGAGTGGGATTTAACATCGTTTCTAACTAAACACCGTTTCAATTGGGTCAAATTGAAATTAACAGAGGATGACAAGTGCAATATGGTTTGGATATCTAACAAGAAAAAACACCATCTTGACGGTTTGTTTGCTTGTTAACATAGTATTTAACACCGTTTAAAGTTATCTCACGGCTTTCTTGAATCAACGAGCACGGATCATGGCTTTGGAGTGTCTCGCCAATGTCTCACGAAAGTGATGGTACCGTTCGAACTCAAACACGGTACTATCGAATTCTTTGACCGCCACCGCACATGTAGCTACTGGATAACACAGGATCCTTCATTTTGATGGTACTGCATAGAAACAACTCTTACAAAAGGACACATTAGTTCTCTTTATCGTGAGGTCTTTCACTACAAGGTATTCAAAGCATAAATAGACGAAGTTAAAGCCGGTCTTGTTGCATTGGTAAAGAAATGTCATGGCACTGTTTTACTAAACAACTTACGAAAATATGTGCGTATGTCAAAACAGATACATATGGATAGTATCCTAAATGAAAGTACAATATTGCAATGTATCACATCATTGGAATTGTTTTGAAGAGACGCTTCCAATGCTGTGGTACTTTGCAATATTGAACAGCACACCATTTAAATAAAAGGGAATGTTGTTTTGAACTTAAGCACATTTTAAGCATAAACTGTTCAGAACATCGGTACTCAGACATTTTGTCTTATTAATGTGTAGTTGTTCTCGTACATACTCCTGGTCTTCTTCCTTTACAAATTCGACACGACTGGCTTTAGCTTCGACTAATTAAGCAATTTTCTTTTCAAAACCATGTTGTGGAAGGATTAATGATCACTAGAAATGATGTGCCCTTTTGTTAGGGTTGTTTCTATCAAATACCATCAGCATGAAGGGTCCTGCGTCGCCCAGTTGTCAAGGAATCGTGTTCGATCTTCATTTGTACCACTGGTTTTGTTGGAGTAACCTTTGGTAAGACACTTCAGAGCCATAGTCAGTACTGGTGAATTCAAGAAATCTGTTACATAACTTGAAACGATGTTAAACCCCATGTAAACAAGCAAACAAATAGTCAATGTAATCATTGTTCTTCCCAGAAATCTAAACCAAAATGCACGTGTCACCCTCCGTTTATTTCAATTTGACCCAATCACAAAGTCCTGTGTAGTGTTGGTAAACCCTTTCTGAATATACTTGTTAATGGCAGATAAATGGATATGTGCTGCGTCTGTTGGAAATGCTCGTAGCCTTTAAGTTCGAAGAAAAAATATAGGAAAAATGCAGTCTCCGGGCAGACAGACAATGCTTTGTTGGCAGCGGCGCAAACAGCGATAAAAGAGGTTACTCGCACTGAAACTAGAATTATTTGTGATTTATGTCATCTGCTGTCAGAATCACGTGGTTCAATTGATTTGATTCGATTATTCTCGCCACGCATTCGCATTAGAGGCTTATATTCGTTTTTAAGGGAGATTGAGAATCTGGGAGATGTAACAATGAACCAGTGTTTCAATGTTTTGTTATCTTTATTTCTCTTTGCTTTTCTCCAGATATCTTTTTTTCCAAAGACGTTATTTAATTATTTCAAGCTGATTTGTTCTAAGACCGGCCTTTCCTTTCGGTTTGGAATTGTGGCAATTTCATAGAAACGGAATTTGCTGAATAAATCAGGCAACATGACCCGGACACACAGCTTTAAATAGGCTGGAATGATGACAAACAGAGAATCGTTTCATAAAATACACATTAAGCCCTATTATTTAGATGTGAAACAATTAATGCTATGCACTTATCCATGGCCTGCTTTGTTTACTTTTAAAAACCGATGCATATGGCTAAAATTATTATGAATGATAAAAAAAAACGTTATTGGTTCTATTCGAATTCGAAATATGCAGTACGCTTCTCGTACTCAGTAAATATCGTCTGGTTTTATTTTTAGAATAAATAGAACACACGGAATCGGGTTAAGCTAGCACCCATGTTAAAGTTCCGCAGCATTTTGGGATGAATCAATACTCAAGTAGTTTATAAATGTGCCCACTGCAAATGTCCTGGGCAAGTTTACATACGATTTACTGTAGAACAAAATACACTGATACTTAACCCATTACCAAACAATAACGACATTTGACCAGTTTGTTGCAGATAACTATGGAAAACATTGTGGGAACAGGAAAAATTGCTCTTCTTTTCTCACAATGTTTTCCGCCCTACTATAAGATTATTTTTCAATCTCATCACATTTTGAAATGTCGTCTGCAAACTCTTTCAATTTGGGACAGTCGAAAATTTGGCATTTGGTAAAGAGTTAATTCGCAAATATATATTTTAACAGATGCGGCAGACAACCGTTTGGCGCCAAGCCACAAACTATCCTCGACAAAAACGAGTAAATCCTCCAAGGGATCCAAAACTTCGGACTCTGTCACTTTCAGCGAGCCTCTCATCGACAAGAGCTTGTCACGTGTCCAGGAAGATGCAAGCGCCTGTCGAACCCCCAGTTCGGGGATCAATCGTCTCATGACCACGAGTAACTTCAGCAGCGGAAGTGAGGAGTATAACAAGCCAGTGGATTGCGATGTGGATCTGTCCAAGTTCTCCTGCTCCGAGAAAGTCTCCTATCTCGGCGAGTTTGATCTATCGGACGATAGTAGTGTATGCTCCTCGGACGAGGAGGAGGTGCGATCCGACTTCGGTCAAATGTATTACTTAGGTAAGCATGGGTTTCTATACGAATTTACCTGGTGGCTGACCTGGATCTAATCAGTTTGCATAAGCATGAATTCTGTTCAAGCTCTATAAGGGTTCACATTCTTGATCAGCGGCCATCAAACAAGTAACACGGAAAGCAACATTGGCAGAACCGAGTATACAAACCACCCATGCTGTATGGAAACAACCGACAATGCCAAATTTTTTTTATCACCAAATGGTTATATTCAAAAGAAAGTCAACATAAATTATTAGCAAACATCTACTTATGATAAGGACATAACATGTTTTCACGATGAATGCCCATCAATCAATTGTTAAATAAATAACCATTTATATAACTATAATAACTATATTCAATTTTATGTTTCAGGCGAAAAGAGAAATATTCCAAATTCAAAGAAGTCTACAGAAGAAATATTGAGGTCCAGAAAAGAGGAGTTCAGAAAGCGTTGGCAAACGCGTCGGCAGGAACAAAATTTTTGCGTCAAAGAGGAGAAACCCCTCTTCCCGGAGTTTTCCGACCTCGACGTCAAGAAGTATACCACCGAAGAAAAAAGCGAGACACCTGACGCACAAAAGTTTCCCACTGAACTACCAGACCTGGACGGAATTATACAGATTCTGAAGCGGGACGAGCGAGAGGTTATGCTGCAGAAACGACTGGAGAGTCGCTATAAAAACCCGCGAAAAAAGTGCTCGGTGATGGTGCAGCCGAGTAGCGCACGGTTCGCAGACCAAGTTGGTGGCGTCACGGACTCTCATGCCTGTAGACTCCATTGTTACCAGAGTCACACCTCTTGGAAGATTATGTCAGAGTACTCCAGAAAGAAGTTCCTCGACGAAAAGGCGCTGCAGTTCGCCGGTAAATCAAAGCCAAAAGCGAAACGTAAATCGTTGGTGCCCGAGGTGAAGAAGGAGAAGTTGACGCCGCTAGTTTACATCACGACCCCGACCTGCGTAACGTACCTTCACCCCGCCAGTAAGGAACTGATGGATATCCGAATGGAGGAGAGGAGAAAACAAGAGAGCTCTGCGAGACGACGCGCTCCCCTCGCATCAAACGCCACGCCGCTCTACCAGGAACTAATCAAGTTACGTCAGCGGTCAGATTCCAGACCCGATTACTCATCCATGGAGGAGGGCAAGATCCGATTGTTCCCGAAGGTGAGATCGTTTATTTCCGGTACGGAATCGCCCGACTCCGACAGTGATGTGGAAAGCGACGGGCTTGATGAGAGTCCATTCGATTCGAAGAAACTGAACCTGAAATACAGCTTTGAGAGGATTCAAAGAAAGAAAGCGCAGAGGAGAAAAGGAAATCCGGTTCAGCAGAACATCTTTAAAATCCTGAGAAAATACTACCGCATGCAATCGATACTGAAGGCCTTTTCTGGGCCAGGAGGACCCGTTCCTCCCACCAGACGCAAGTCGTCAGTGTCTGGGAGTCGGAGCTCCATCGCCTCGCTCCTATCCAAACGAAAACCTCCGGCGGCGAAAAAAAAACTCGCCTCACGCCTTCCAACAATCGAGGACGAGGCTTCGAAACCCAAGATTACGCTGGGCAAGTTACGATGGTTCCCATTTCTGGAGGCGCGGAGAGAATTGCACCCGCAGTGCGACGATTACGACGAACCCCTGTTCGAGAATTATCCTATGGACAAGTTTCGTGAGAATCTGGAGAGGGCGCTCGACGAGTTTGTGGTGCGCCGAGAGGTTGTGATTTCTGACTATACCGCGAAGGCATCCGTATCCATTACCTTTACAAAGAAATACGTTTTCTCGAAATCTAAAGTCCCTCAGTAAACTTGGATGTTTTGCATATAAGGATGATTAATTAATTTTAGAAATACTTGCTATAAAATGAATAAAAATGTAAAATCTGCTAACAATTAGTTTGCATCAATATGTTCTTTATATAAATATTGTCTTTACAACGACAAAATATTGGGTCGAGAGTCTTACATCATTATAACTTGCATTGACTCACTTACTGCAGAAGGCTCTTAAAACTTATACGAGAAAAAGATGATTTTGTAGTCCCATATAGAAAAACTAACACGAAAAAATGCATATGTGTTATGCCATGAATGATGTTTTCCTATGGTTTTTGTCGCCAGCCTTTGCTTTAGTCCAGAGTTGTCACACAATTATGAAAAATATGGAAATGTGTTATAAACCAGGGTACACATCTTATGTGTCTTATTTCAGTCAAATGCAATGCTTCAATCAAACCCAATTAAAATGTAAACCAGGTAAAAAATTCAATAACTCATTACTACCTAACACCACATTTTTGTCTTGCGGCAGACGTCTTTACATAAGTATTGTGGTATAAGACCAAGTTAGAACCTTTCACATTATAGCCATGATTGACTGTGATGACGTAACATGTATTATATAGATGAAGTGGGTTAATTCAAGTGACGTCATTCGACGGCGTTGTCTTTGCCATTTACGTCAATGACGTAATGTCATTGACAATAACGTCGTCGGGCGATTGATACACACCACAGACCTTCCAATAGTACATATCTCATAGATCTTTACACACTTCAAGAAGGGTTTTTCAATAGAACCACGCCAGTATAAGGCGTTGAGTTCGCTCATGGCGAAGCATGCCGAAGTCGGGACTCTGTCCCACCACCCTGGTGGTAAGCCGCATATCACATCGGAGAGACACGACATCTTATACTCAAAGGCGAGATACGTTCTGCATCAGCGCCATATCAAAAGGCCCTGGTTTAACCTAAACCCGTTTCTAGAGAAGACAGATGAGACGCTTGACTTGGATAACTTTCTACCGGAAGAGAGCAAATACATACAGAGGCTTGAATCGCTGGTTCTCTCTGAGAGTTACAGTAACGACCTTCCGCTGGATACCAGGGAACTCGCTCTGGGTAAGTGGGATACTTGAGTAGGGAAATTGTTTATTCTCTGTTGCTGCTTTTCAGTTGGTATCATGTAAGTCTGAATATTTAATTAAATGAGAAAACCTTAGCACCTGTAGATCTTCTTCCAATCATAATCACGATTATACAACTTGAACTAAAACTAGAACCAGAGGATATGTTCAATACTTATTGACATGACATAAGATCTAGGTTTGTTCCAATGCAACCTTGCAAAAAAGGATAGAGACAAATAAATTAAAAAGCTAGAAGACAAAAAGAAACATACAATTTCCACTAGGAAGCAGGTTTGCAATTGCTATAAGAATTAATTTTAAATTTAAAAAGCTGTGAACTATTTCATTTTTCAGAAAATTTCTTCGAGTACCTTAACTCGGACCAATGGCAGAACGGTTGTTCTATACGTGTCCTCGAGGGCCAATTACTGGAACAACTGCTAATAGGCCTTTATAGGCTTGAAAGAGAAAATATGGCTACGCGACATACAACCTATGCATTCGCCAGGAATAAACGACACATTACAGGCTGCTATAAGTTAGCTGATACAGAGGTAAGGAACACTGCACCATTTAAAACGCTTATACTATATTTTGCTGTCTATATATAGGAAACATATTCAAGCTTATATATTTTATATGCTTTAATGTGTTTTCTATATATAGACAGCGAAATAAAGTATAAGAGTATGTTAACCATACACCTTCCTGTATATAGGTAGTAATCAATTTGTGCGACGAATATGATATATGTTAAAATAGGCTACGATATGTTTCGAGAAAATACAGTCCACCAGGCTTACATACCCAAATCATTTTTCATCGTTATGCATTTTTCTGTAGTTTTTTGTATTGAAAAAGAAATGTGAGTATAATCAGAGGTCAAAATAAAAGGCTTACTTTCATTGCTTTCTTGTTGATTAATCTTAACAAATATTTTTTTTTTTGGAAAACTACCCAGCATTCTAAGGGTTAGAGAAGCTAACACACCTAACATTTCTACCTTTGCTTACAGTCTTTTGGCGCCCGAGAGGAAACGCTCCTTATAGAATTCGCATATTTCGGACGTTTGACCAAGGAGAAGTCCAACACAAAGACGCAGAGGCCGATGGATTATTTACAGGAGGAGATGGCGGAACAATCAGACTATAACCCCTTCTCCAACCTTCCAGTGCTGCCACCTTTACAACAGAAGTCGAGCACGAAAGTCAAAAAGCAATCACGAGGTGAAATAATTCATTTGATATATTTCTGACGATCATTCACTCGGTTATTAGTGTGAGTGACACCGCGTAATAACAGTTCATAACAACGAAACTATCCATTGCAAATTGGTCACTCTTGCGTTTCCTCGAAATATATGTGTTTCCAAATGTGGCGTCGAACCTTTGATTTACTCCGGATCCATAGGGACCAATGGCGTAAAAAAAGGTAAAAAATCTCGAAACATTAATTTGTTTGTACAAATATACCAGGAAAGATCTTTCGGAATGACTTGCGTCCTGTATCCAGAACAAATAACCTTTCATACGCTGTTTTAAGAGCGATCGTCTAAAACAAGATCGATTGTACACTGATTTGACCATCCTCTGTGAAAACTCAATTATAGTAGAGATCTAAATGCATGTACAATAAATGTCACTTTTAAAGAGACGCATTTCGTTGTGCGATCATTAACTGTTAAGTCATTTCGACACCGAAAGCGTTATATTACACATTTAGGAACGATAATACGAGTCTTTATGGTGTCACATGCCAATAAAAGTGTCTTTACCCACAACTGAAATGAGATTTAGAACTCATAGATATTGAAAGCCAAATTAAGACAACGCCTTTGAAACAAATGAAAAGTAAAGAGCTTTCGTTTTCGTTTTGTCATTTAAAAGACCTATTTTTGACAGAAGTTTGTTGCTCCTCTAGAGAAGTGTTCCCTGTTTTACACAGTGTTTCCTTAACTGTCATTTGCAAGATCGCTTTAAAGATTAAAATTTGATGTGTCGAAAAATTGGCGGTACGAGGTACTGAAGTGTTAAACAAATGACAGTGTTGTCGACGAGGGAAATATTGGTCACCTAAGCATCTTTTTCTATCAAAAGATAGGTTTTTTCGTGGAGAGTGTTCAAAAAAGGTTTCAATTACAACTACCAATCTCATAAAATCCTAGATGATAAAATGCAATCCATGGAATAGAAAAGGAAATACGTCCACCTTTGAATAATTAAAAAATGCTGTATACTTTCGGTTCATCTTAAAACTGGACACTAGTAATGCAAAAGACTCCAATTTGAGTTTCCAACGACCAATTTGACAGGCGTCGGAATTTAGTTGTAAGTTTTGATCAACATCCTCACGTCTGTCTTTTGTATGTAGCTGCATTAAACAAATGTGTATGCCATTTTTCTTTTACAGAACAAATCATGCACTCCAACAGATTTCGCTCACAGCACCTATCTGAATCAAGCAAAACAGAAACACCGAAAAGACGCGGGTCGCTCATGCCAAAAAGCAAAAACGATGTTGGGAGTATCAGCCCAACATTACCACACAACCGAAGGAAGTCCGTGGCCATAATGTCGGGTAACATGTCCAGTTATGGTACCCCGCTGTCAACACTGCGCACTCTCGCCGCTGGGCCACAAGAAAAGAGGCGGGAAAGTGTGGTATCGACCACAGACGGCTCGAAAAGCCGCTTTCGTCAAACAAGCGTTGCCGTCGTCGGCGCTCATATACTGATGAATAGACAGAAGAAACCGTCTATAACGCAGGATGTGTCATCATCTTTTCACGAGGAGGATTCTCCTGCGTCATCAGACATAGCGGATACGACAGATGAAGATGATGCCAATATAGCTAAAGATGAGCAATTGTATGGCCACGAATTCTATTTATCAGATTCCAAAGCAGACCCAATTACAACCAAAGAGTCAACACTTGGAAAGGTTCAAAGGAAAAAGAAAGAGCTACAGAAGCGTAGAAAAGACTTAAAGTATGAGCGAGAAGAAATGGAAAAATATCAGAAAAAGCATATATTACCTCCATTACAGCCGTTGGACCTGAAAAAAATCCAAGGCAATGTTCCGATGCACCGCACGATAAAGCTGCCAGACGAATTACCAACATTCGAAGAGTTTGTGCAACTATTAAAGGATGACGATTACTTTGACCCAAAATATAGAAATAAGGTTCGGCTTAAATCAAAGATCATCACGAAGCGCTATTACATCGCTAAAGGTGTCCTACGCCCGAGTACAACAACACGCCCAGAACACGTGACCATCTCATCCAGTAATGATTGGTCCACCAAAACATATGAACAGCAGCAAGGCTCTGCGAAAGGTTACTTTCAAGGATTAGGGGTAAGAGACAGTGCGTGTGCTTCGGTTATGCAAGACGTAGACCCAGAAACCGGACAGATCAGAGACCTCAGTAATGCCTCAAGTGATTCCTATCAGAGAATTGCCGATGTTGTCAAAGGCGTTACTGATTCAGAGCCCTGTAAAGAGCACTGCCTTAAATCTTTGGAAAGTTTAAATGGATCCAGAGAAGAGAATGCCAAGCGTCTTCGACGTAAGGCAAATGGTAAAAAGAAAGGATCACGAGGAAACATTGCGTTTGCGGATAATTGTTTGAGGCCAACAGCTAGTTTAAGAACGGGTCGTGTATCAGCAACGATGTTTCCTAAGGCCGATATTTGTGACGAAGACAGGGATTCCTCTGATACCGAACCGGACGAACCCGATTTGGAAACAAAGACGCCATCTTTGTTCGATGGAAGGAAAGTGAACCCCCGATACAGCGTGGAGCGACTGAAAAAGAAACGCCGCCAGAAAAAGAAGAAGCCGGTTTTCATGGAGATTCTTTCAAAGTATTACAATACACACACGGCGCTGAAAGCCTTTCGAACAGGGTCCGTTTCACAGGAGAAGAGAACTGCGAGAGATGCGCTCAAACGAATTGGCCGAATGCAGAAAGGTGAGTTTGAACCATTATTTAAACAATAACGACATTTGACCAGTTTGCTGCTAACGACTCTGGAAAACATTGTGGAAAAAAGGAGAAATTGCTCTTAACGAACAATTTCTCTTTTTCCCACAATGTTTTCTGTTCTATCAGAAGATTATTTTTCAATTTTATTACATTTTGAAATGTCGTCTGCGATCTCTCTTGATTGCAGACAATCGAAATATGGCGTTTGGTCAAGGGTTGACTTGTGATGCATATTTGATATTGCCGTACCTACATGTATCTATCTTTCTTTGTCCCAAAGGCTTTCCATCTATAAAAACACCGGGATGCTATCTTGTTATGGAAACCTTGATGTGGCCAAACACATCTATGGAGCACTTGATTTATAAGCAAAACAAGCACTCTGTAATGCGTTTGAGATGAGGAGACATTTTTATGTCATATCATATCAAGGCCAAATCATGGCGGACATCCGTACTGATTTGTCAATTAGAACACTGGTAGAACACCGAAGTGTTTCCTATATAGATGAAAGCCCTATTTGCTTTGGATGTATGAGCACAAATGACGGTGCCTCGTCCAGATTTGACAATTTGTGGTTTGATTCCCGGACGGTTCTAGTACACTTTGCTTTGTATATTTTTTTTAGACGATTGAGGTGTCAAATCATTAGTTTTTGAGAGTTTAATGAACCAAATTAGTGTTTTAGCATTTAGCTTAGGGGGGAAAGTTCTATTCTTTATTCAGCAGAGTCTTGAAAATACATTTGCTAACATTGGAGTCATTGGGAATTCAAGATCTAAAAAATAGTAGGCTTATGACCAGATAACCTTTTTATAATATACAAATAACCATTTATTTCTTTTATATGTAAATTCTAGGTAAAGCCAAACCACCAGCGATTCAAGAATTCGTCATCGGTAAACTTCGGAGGTTTTCGTTCAATAACGCCAAACCGAAAAAGAAGCTCAACCTCGAGGGCTTGTCACATGGTGAGTTTTCTAAACCAGATTTAACGACGTTTCACGAAGAGCTCCGAAAGGCGATGGATGAGTTTGTGGTTAGAAGGGAAATTGTCGTCTCCGACAAGCAGACGTTCTACAGATCGGCAACTTCCGTCACATTCACGCGGAAAACGTGCTTCCAAAACAACCATGTAGATGGTTAATTGTTTCACGCTGATTCCTTTATTTTGCTTTTATGATTTTATGAAATATATGGACTATTTTAAAGACTCAATAAATTTACACGATGGTAAGGTTTTACTGTGTTCTAATTCCAATATATCAAAGACACGTGGAAGGCGCTACAGGGTTACTGCACGCGTCAATATATTGTGCATATAACCGTCTGTAAGTGTGGCGGACCTGTTGTCTCGGGGTAAATCGTCGTTATCGGGATTCAATTCCCGCCAATGGTGCGTTTTTTCTGCGACCCTTCCTCTAAACCTTTTGTGTGTGCAAAAGCTCACTCTTTACTAAACTTAAGAATTGAGAATGAAGAATAAAAGTAGTTAGACACCGTTTCAAAAAGGATTAATTCGAAACAGATAGAGCTAGTTAAGAACCGATGATTTGACAAAAGGGTTATTCTAAACTGTTGAAGGACCCTATAGCTTGAGGGGATGTATTTTTCTAGCGGAACCTTTCAAATGATTGAATGAAACAAGATGACAAGATATTATCCCTCGAAGAAGAGTTGACGAACGTAGAAGCTACATATTAACATTGCACATACATGCATCACCTTGGAGCCATCGTGACCTAGTTAGTGGTTAAGAGTACATAACTTGAAATCACATGACCCTTTTCCCGGTGACAGCATTCGGAATTTCACAAGAGGTAGTTTACCGACTGACTTGTGGAATACCGATGGTTCTACCCGGCTTGACCAGCCCTTTCGAGCAGTCGAATACGGGATTCTTTCTCCATCATTAAGAGTCGGGCATCGCTACATAACTTAAATAACTGATGCGATGTGGACCCATAAAAATACGAAATAAAGACAACGCCTAAGTGTCTGGTGATAAATCAATGAAATCATAGTCGACAGTACACAGCTAGGAACTTGTGTCTCAACAAGCAATACCCCGCAATTTCACTTGGTAGTTTTACTAGGAAGGATAATTTCTTCCAAACCATGTACTTATTTTAAATAAAACTTAGTTACTTAACACCGATTGTGAAACAAGTTCGTACATCTCTCGACTTTACTTCCTTGAATCATTACTCGCGCTGAGTAAGGATTAATGAAAGGTCGCAAGGCAGATCCCGCTACCCACAAGATTCGAATCCACGACCAACATTGCCAGAGGACAACGCTATATCCCTGGACCGTTTTCCTCCACGATGTGCTCGAAGCCACGCTTGATTAAAAAGATATGTTGAAAATGGTATAAAATTACATGTTAACTTGAAATCTCTTATTTAGCACACTTTATGTTTAACTACATGTCCTAAGACTTTATTTTCTTAATAAGTACGAATGTTTCCAAATCGAGTAGCCCCTCCTGTAAATCACCGGCTAAACTCGTAATTCCAAAGCACTCCTATCTCACATATCTGTTGTAGTATAAACAGGCGGGGAATCACGTGAAGAATGTTAAACGACCTTATGCCTGAACAAGATAGCCTCACAATAGGTATTTTTGCTTTTCTTCGCCTACTTTTGCCAATAATAGCCATTTTGTGTTCCTTACATGAGCTGACCACCAACTCTCCGATTCTGGTTGTATATGATGACACCAATCGGAACTACTCGGGTATTTACGTGAGCTGTGAAATACACCTCGGATATAAGTGTAGGGTTACAATTTTTCGGGTAAATTGGCATCCGCCGATGAACACCTTTTCTAAGCGTGCATGCTAAGTAGTTCAATGTGTATGGAAGTGTTGGACATCCTTTTTAATCACTTTTGATCAGTTACTCATACCAAATGGCGAAATTGTTGTTGTGACATGTATACTTGTTTCCTCAATCAAATTTAACGACTTTTTGGATTTTACATTCAAGATCTATTTTTAGAAACGATAGAAAGTGACGTCATTTTCGCGGTAAACAATATGGCGTCATCCCTATTATTTCAGAGGTGTTTTCTATTGGATAAACCCGATGTGTTCAGATTGTGATGACACATGCTTTATACCGGCATTACGTTTAAAAATCGGCAGAGAAATTGCAGTCGAAGGGCGTGAGCGACTGTAAAACATCACCCGTCGACTGCGATTGCTCTGTCGAGTGTACTGGTATATATATAATCAGTGAAAATGTTTCATAACCCAAACTGGCTGGCCCTTTCACCAGGGGTGACACTATAATAAACAAACCCTTTAACATTTCGTGGAGAAAGTAGAATTCCCTGTGATTACAGTCTTGATAGTCTGCCAGTCATATACAAGTGAACATTGAAATATTTAGCTGAAAACAGGGTCGAACTCGCACATTAAAGCCTACAATGTACGAAGCTAAGCAACATCGTACCACGGGGAAATATGAATTAATGTGTTTGGTTTCAATCTATATATGGTCAGACTATTTCCCCATCACCTCCATTTCAGTTGATACTCAACACACTTACGCACACAATACTAAATTACATTGTAAGGTGCTGTATAAAAAAAAGGATTTCATCACGTAATTGGTAACACAACCTTTCTACCTGCTACATGTATAAATGCATGGACGATCATTATTCGATGTTATAGAAAACATGTAAGTCTTATGAAAACGGTTAATGATATTAATTTATCTTTAATTGATGCATTGTCTAGTTCACCTGTTCAATATTGAGCAGCAGTATTGACGCGCTTAGTTTGTCGAGAGATTTTCTTTTTTGTTTAGTTAAAATCTTATTTATTTGACATCGACTGTTAAACAATATCTTACAATATAGACTTTTGATTCTGATTTCTTAGTACACAACCAGTACTCGCGTCAAATAAGGCTTTAAGAAGGAAAATATATGCTATATGTTTGACGAATGGTCAAGCGTGTTTGGTAACACGATACTACCTATTGCCACGACTTTCAAAAAGCATTGTGTCAAAAAGAGAAATTGCTTGTCACAAGCAATTTCTCCTTTTGCCACAATGCTTTTTCAATCTATTCACATATCACAATAGCAGAACTGAAAGCTTTATCTCATGTTTACAAAGCTTTTCTAAAGTCGTCTTCTTCAGGTAAAACATGTCGTCTGCAGGTGGTAAAGAGATAAGTTACGATTGCCATATAGTCTGCACATATCTCCGTTTCGCCATTTTCCATTAATCTTATAAAAAATTTGCAATGGATAATTAGAACACAAAATCTACTTCTGTTTTAAGTTGCGTAGACTTAGTTTTGAAAGGTTTCCCAATTAATGCGAGTACTCGATAATTTCTAAGCGTATGGGAGAAGCTTGATCAATAAAATAAGAAGCGTGGTTGTATCTTTAATCTACCCTTAGTTCCCTATTAACACAATCTAGTAATTGCCGATGCATAAAAGCAGTCGCTGTATCAAAAACCAAAACAGTTTAGAGTACAGAATGCCGTTTTACTAAACATTTGATGCTAAACATATGCGTAAGTTCAAAGGTACATTCCTTCTTATTCCAATATAAGGTTGAGCAATATTGCAAAGTAATACATCATTTGAATCGTCTCTCCGAGACGCTTCCAATGACGTACCACATAGAAATACTGTACATTTAATTAAGATACTATCTATGTTTTAGTTTTGAATTACGCAAATATTTTCCTCAAGTCGTTTAGTAAAACGTTTCTCTGGTGATGAATCGGGAAATTTGACCAACTGAATATGACTGAAATACTGCTACAAATGTATTTAGCAACCTAACAAAAATCCATAAACTGCAATGGGTTACATGTTATATGAACAAGATCTGCCCACACATCAAACGGAAATGTCAAGCCGCCTTGTTAGTAGTCTCAAAGGACACATTTAGGTAATTTTACCGTGGAATCTGATTTACGATATCATATTGCGGACATTCACCATCCCCTAAATCTGTTGACAGACTATCTGAATATAGCATTTCACTATGTAATATGTTCTTTCCTTTCTCTTTACCCAAAATAATTTGCATCTTTTTCTTATTTCATAAAGAGCATTCAGTGTCATTTGGAATGACCAGAACATTTATGTAACATAACTAGGGTGAGTCTCGGTAGATTAATCATTTTATTTTCTTAAAGAAAGGAAAGTTTAAGAACACTTTGATAATGCAATGACAAAGATGAATGGCTGTTTCTAAGTTGTAAGAACTTGTGGCCAACCCAGTTTATAATATAACTATTTACCAATGCTGTGTACTGTGTAATATATGTTCGATTTGCAATGAAATATGTTTTAACTAATCTATTGCGGACATTCTGTGGGATGTCAAACAGTACAACGCTGAACATGTGACATCGACTATTTCCTGTTAAAGGCACATCAAAGGAGAGGAGAACAAATAAAATAGTGAACAGATTTATGGAGTTCTTTTATCATGTTCATAAAAGTCATGAGAATTAATTTACGAATGCATTGATACCCTATAAGATAGACTCATTTAAAATGAGTTATTTTGTGCTTGAAATAAAGTTGTCTCCAATTCAATCATGTTTATCAACAATCTGTTTGTTTACATATTCAAAATAACGAATTCTGATTGGTCGGTTCAAAAATGTGTGTATCAACTGGCAAGGTCAGAGGTGCAGAATCAGGAAATCTAAATTATAAAACTTGCTAATCTAGGTTATTTCTGGTTTACTTTCACATTTAACTTGTGCTGATGGTGTTTTCTGGGGATAACTATTTGAATTTGTCTAACAAATTACAAAAAAATATAGTTTGATATAGCATTAATCTCCTTTTAATGGGTCTTTAAGTGCGACGTTATTACCCCGTTAGACGACTTGGAATAAATGTATTTGTATCAAAAGGCATTCAAACACGCTGTGACAAATGTAGACATTGCGGTATTACAAGTGAGTTCTTCTTTAGTTACAATAACTTGAATTGGAGTCAATGACATCAGACAATCTATTTAATCATGAAAGAGTCTAGATATTTTTGTCAGTTTAAAAAATTGATAATTTTGTGACAGCAATTTGCACGAAACAATAAGAAACTTTATAAAGTCACATCCAATCAACGATAATCTTTGATTGGCACATGAAGAGGTTTTTTTCCCAACTATGTGTCTCTCATTGCAAAGCGTTGTGGCGTTAAACTGTTCTCCTTTGTCTACTGACTCCACTATGTTCCACAAGAAAGGCAATTGGCAGCCTTCAAATTCTGAGCGGTTTGATTAGTCAGAAAGCAACATTCCAAAATACGACAACGACAACAACAACAACAACAACAACAACAAGAAAGACGCTGTTGTTTCCCCTGAATCATTGCTTTTCGATTTGCGTAGCAGACAGCCCTTTGTCAGATTTTGATTAGCCACAGTACTGTATCAATGGTTTATCAACATTTCAATTTCAAATTATTTAGACCAATATTTCCGTGAAAGAGACTTTGCATCACTGCCAACATTTCGTTTGAATCGACACACGTTCATCTCTATGGACAGTATGCTGTTTTTCTTCCTTCCGTTACCAGCCGGATTTCTGCCAAACCGGTCATTATACTTGATAGCAATCTCCTATGCAGAGTTATCGTTCCTACCTCACGATATGATAAATGTGGGAGCGTAGCGGGAACCAATTTACACGGATAGAGATTGTATTTGATAGACGAGAGACCGGTTTCCAGTCTATTGTGGCGTGTGACGTGCCGGACGTCAACTGAGATTTTGTGACGTCATAAGTCAACAAATGTCTTTCATTTTAGAAAACATTTTTTTTCACCGACACTGCTTGTTTCCATGAAAAACGTTCGTATTGACACATTGCCCTGTAACTAAAATGAATGAGCAATATCACTATTCAGCTTCGTTGATGTAAATGAAATATATATAAGTATAATTATCAAACAAATATAGCGAATCTATCCGTAGACAAGCATTTACTCCGTAGCTGTTATTACGTTTGACGTCATCTGCACGCCGTTGCCATTACCAATCACGTCACGCTATAGAATAGATACACATGTTAAGGGTATAAAATATAAGAGAATTTTCGGTTGAAAAAGACATCAGTATGCGAGCGGAAGGCTCGCACATTATAAGGAATGTGGAGGAGGAGACGGAGGAAGTAGCGTCTAATCGCCCTTGTGGTAAGCCACAAATTAAGTCGGAGAAGCACGATATCTTATACTCCAAGGCGAGATACGTCCTGCACCAGCGCCATATCAAACGTCCCTGGTTTAACCTAAACCCGTTTCTAGAGAAGACGGATGAGACGCTTGACTTGGATAACTTTCTACCGGAAGAGAGCAAATACATACAGAGGCTTGAATCGCTGGTTCTCTGTGAGAGTTACAGTAACGACCTTCCGCTGGATACCAGGGAACTCGCTCTGGGTAAGTTTTGTTGCTTAGATTGGAAAGGGAAACATGTTACTTATTTCACCCATCACAATATGAGACTTTCTTAAATGTATTTGTTCTATATTCAGACGAATATAAGCGAACCATCTGTTATGTTTAGCCTTTGTTCTATATTCGGACGAATACAGAATACAGACATTTTATTTGTTATCAAAGGCCTCCGGCCCAAATTACAAGATAACATATAAGCTAACACATTAAGTTGTGTTTAGTCCCTACATCTATTGTAGTAAAATCATACGAAGAGAAAAATAATAAATATAATATGTGGTCGCCAAGATAATTCTTTTTTATCTATTTTTGCTATGATTTTCGATACATAAATTGCCAGTTTTCTTATATATATAAATCGTTGGTAGTCTTGAGTAGAATGTGAAAATCACGTCGCTCTCTATTACCAGAATACTATATAGATACATATTTCTATCATCTTCAAACCTTGTACAAATAAAGAACACATGCTACTCGTCTTCTAAGAGAAGAATATACCTAGTTGAGAAACAATGAAGACATATTCGATCTTCTCTATATTAAACTGCCTACCTAGTTCTATATTAAGTCTGTGACTAGAGCATCTAAATCTTGCGAGCGATTTCCTTAACGGAAACGAAATGTCAGTTGCCAAATAGCTTTCTGGGTTTAACAAAGTTTCAAAATATTTATATGTGTCACATCTGGGAGAAGTTTCGACACTTTCGTGCCAATTCTGACTGGCACAGCCCTTAATTCGCTGTTTAAAAGTAGCTAAAAAGAGTCTTGTGTCACCAATATCTTGGAATAGCCAAACATGACCGAAACCATACGAAAACAACAGCTCTTTTACTTTTATAAGCAAACAATCCGTATTATTTAGCCTTTGTTCTATATTCAGATGACTATGAGCAGATCATCCTTAATATGTCAGCCATGAACAAACAGAAGGCTGTTTGTTGTTATCACATTAATAATTCTAAAATAGGATGGCAATCTATATAAGTGCCAGAACCAGTTAATTATCTACTTTAAGTGTAAGTTGAGACTTTAACCCTTATAGTGCTGAAACCAACTTCATACTTAAGCAAACAGGTTAGATCACAGGCCAGCCGCCAAATGAATTGGCGGCTTAAGAAAATTACCCAGCCTTCAAAGGGTTATTAAAACCAAGTCTCTTTCCAGGTGTTTTCTTCGAATATCTCAACTCGGACCAATGGGAGAACGGTTGTTCTATACGTGTTCTGGAAGGTCAGTTACTGGACCAGCTGCTGATAGGTCTTTATAGGCTTGAAAGAGATAATGTTACTACACGACATACGACCTATGCTTTTGCCAGGAATAAACGACAAATCACAGGCTGTTATAAGCTAGCTGATAAAGAGGTAAGACATTTTTATCATGACATGCGTCACGTCGTAGGAATACAACAATCAGCATTAGAAAAGTACGGTTTCCATAAATTAAAGTCTTCTGCCATCTGCCTACGCACCAAACAAAAGTTGACTCGCAGCGAACAAGTCTGAGGCATTCCGAATGCAAAACATGTGGTGTACTAGAAGTGTGTAAGCAGTTGGCAGAAGACATTTGGCATCAGAAACTCGTCAGAAGCTCGTCAAAACCATACCTCTTATTTGAATACATGTACATGTACTTATCGTGCTGTTCCTTTCCAAACGCTCCTTGTTATATCTATGTATATATCTTCGTGTACTGACCACACCTATTTTGATTATCACAGTCACGAGGGATAAGGTTTTCGTAGTCTGCTCCATAGTTACATAATCAGGGGTAGAGCGTCGGGCTTTTGTACCGACGGTCTCAGGTTCGAATCTCCGTTAGGCGAGGTGAAAATTTCCGGGACTAACCGACAAACCGGCGCGATTGCTGGTTTAGTATCCAGAAAGAAGTCATCGAGATTGGCTTTGAACAAGCTTTAAGCTTCCTTCACAATCAATGTAAAACAAATATGGTGAATTATGATGAATTATGAATTATGATAAAATATATTCTATTTCGAAATTGGACTTGAACATGGTAATGTGCATCGTTCATCACAATGTATCAACAATTACAAATATTTACTTATATATACATACAATTAAACAATGGTAGTGCACATGTACATGCTTGTGTGAATGTATACATAAAATTACATATGTAAGGCGGATATCAAAAACTGTACAACTTCACATTTGATGTTTTCAACTGTATACAAGCTATATAAATAAAATGTTTGTTATAAAACTTATTGATGTTATCAGCACATATCACTTATATGTTGAAATTTATACATGTATTGATCTACAGTTGTATATACTATAATTGAATTCCTCCTTTGTAAGTCCATGCCAAATTTCTACGAACTTTCCGACAAACCATTCTTTTCTAGTCGCACGGCATTCGGAAAGAGACCCTATTGATCGAGTTTGCGTACTTCGGCAGACTGACAAAAGACTCGCCCAACACGTGTACCCAGAATCCTCTGGAGTATCTGCGAGAGGGCGTGGCCGAATGGTCAGATGACGACATGTTTCCGGCTGACTCTGTCTTCCCGCCAATACAACGCACAAACTCGTCAAGTACACAGGTCAAACGACGGGGTCGAGGTAGGGTACCTTACCTCCTAGACGAGGGTTTGTAGTTCAGGGTGCTTTTGTCATTATTTTGTGGAAAAGGAAGCTACTTTTACATATAAAGCAATTGCCAAAAATAATATCTAAAAGTCCCTTTGATTGGCAGGTATTTTCCTGTGGGTGTTACGAATCTAGCAAACTAACCTCTCAAAGACACAATCACATCCGATCAGTTAAAATCACTCGTCCACTGATCCGTCGTGGTGTCTATTTATATGCCTACAATGCATTAGGTTCCCTATTTTGCAAAAAAAAAACGTTTTACGAACGTCACAACCGCTTCATCTCAATAGTGAATGTTGTGTCATGTTCATTTTTAACTCAGGAAATGCACAGATAATAGCCAAATTTAATTATTTGAAATGCAAGTACTTCAGCTAGCACATAACATATTTATTTATAATCTATTTACAGCACAGAGTATACAGGTCGAACAATTCGACAGTTACAACCTGAACGACACGACTAAACCCGAGACGCCAAAATGGGGCAGGCGAGGATCACTCATGTCCAAACACGTAAACGCCATCGGGTTTGTGCACGCCCTGTCCAAGCCCCAAATTCGGCGTAAATCTATCGCTATTGTTCCAAGCGCTTTACCAAACTTCGGTGCATCGATTTCCCCGTTAAGCATGCTAGACGGGCAACAGGAAAAGCGACGTGACAGTGGCGCTAGTACGTCAGACGATTCGAAGGGACGTCGACGTAAATCAAGCGTAGCGACCCATTCTGACGTTCCGGCACTGACAAACAGGCAGAAGAAAGTGGCGATCACTTTGAACGATTACCCCACCGATTTCGACGAAGATGTGCCTTCACCACCCAACAGTAGTAGTAACACCATGAGGGAAATCAACGCGAAACAAGTTGAAAATGATGAGAACGAGGAATTTTATGGGCACGAGCTGTATCTAACGGACCTCAAATCGGACGCCGAAAGAAACAAAGAATCAACGCGAAAGAAGCTTCGGAGAAAGAAGAAAGAAAGGGACGAACGTAGGACCGAATTAAAAGATGAGAGGGAAGAGATTGCCAAGTACTGGAATAAGAGCAGTCTTCCATTGCCACCACTTCCCCTAGACATGGGAAAAATACAGGACAGTGTTAAGGCACATCACACAATCAAGCTCCCGGACAAGCTGCCCACGTTTGAAGAGCTGATAGATCTCTACAAGGAAGATGAATACTTCGATCCCAGGTACCGACACAAAATAAGGCTTAGATCTAAAATCATCGCTCAGAGATACTACATAGCCCAGGGTATGCATCGAACGAGCATCATGTTTAACTTGGAAAACCTTCCAAACGACATCAAGTACGTCGGGTTGACGAAACGATACATGCAGCAACGCGCAGGCGTTGTCAAACCACCACCTGGATTTAACCGGAAACGGAGATCCTCAAACGGAAGCGGAAGTAAAAGTAATGTGATGCTTCCGCCGCTGCACGAGAGTGGCCGAAGAACACCGAAGAAGACGGGCGTATCGAGTAACCTCTCGATAACCTCCAGTCAGAGGTTTGCCGAAGAGGTTCACGGTGTCACGGATTCCGAGCCGTGTAAAGAGCATTGCCTCAAACCGAAGGGGAGTTTCAACAGGTCAAAGGAAGATAAGGTTGAGAGACTGCGCGTCAATGGGAACAACCAAGAGAAGCGGTCACGCACCTCTGTGGCGGTCTCCGGCCACGATGTGGTCCTTACGACACTAACCGAGGAGAAATCGGACCAATGCCTAAAGCCGATAAAGCCTTCGTCTAGTGTCAGGATCAGTCAGGCATCCCCGATGTTTCAAAAGGCGGAGCTTAACGACGATGACAGCGAGTCCCCGGATACAGACACGGACGAATCCAATTCCGGGTCGGAAACCCCGTCTCTGTTTGATGGTACGAAGGTGAATATCAGGTACAGCATCGAGCGGCTACGACGGAAACGCCGTCTGAAGAAGAAAAAGCCTGCGTTCATGGAGATATTGTCCAAATACTGCAATACGCATGTGGCCTTGAAGGCGTTTCGCAAAGGCTCGGGTTCCCGTGAGGGTAAGAATGTGCGTGACAAGATGAAGAAGTTTGGACGTGCGAAGAAAGGTAACTGTACCATTTCTTCATATCAAATGCATCTATTCGTTAAGACATTGCAGACAGGCACGTTTATTGTAGAAACATTGGTAGTGTGTGTGTCAATGTTTAAAACAACAACAACAAAACAATCTAAAATTGTGCGTCTGGTTCAAATACATTACAATTTTTACAAAGATTTATTCATTGAAAAAAGGTATAGGCCCTAATGAATCCTTCCAAACCAATGCATTCAAACGCCAGTATTACCGATATGCACGTTTAATTCTAATTGCTCATGGACTTGAAACTCACAGGTATTGACAGTATTAAGACTCCTCTTGCAGAGGTTATAGTAATCAGATGTACAGGTACATAGGAATATACAATTGCTCGAGGGAAATATCTTTTTCGATGACTCATTTTAAATGTTAGAAACATATTGTCCAAAACATTTTATGATTGGTTTCAAATATATTGATTGGTAATAACCACACTTCCCAAGCATGTAGGTAAACAAATATTTATACAAATGCCATGACTATGTTTGACGCGGTTTTCATTGTCTATTCTTAATATTTTTTCCTGATATATAATTATCATATCGACGTGAATAGACGTCCTTCAACAAGGATCAATTGACTGGTTGTCGGAAGAAAGGCTTTGAAAAAAATATATTGCAATGACCGCGAGGAGTTACCAAGAGCATTGTGGAGAACATTGGTCCTGGAGAAGAGCGTCGGCCTCGGGACATGGGGGTTCGAATCCCTTAAGAAGCGGGATCTGCCTTACGACCTTTCATTAGTCCATATTCAGCGCGAGTACTGGTTATGTCTCCAGGCAGTAGAATCGAAGGTGATTTATCCAAGTTGTAAGAATTTGTTTCACAATCGGTGTAAAAAAATTAGTTTAAACTATTGATATATTCGCCGACCACAATGCTCAACTGAAATATTGTTAAAAACGACATGAACCCGTAAGCCAGCTAACCACCCACCATATTCGTATTTTCAGGAAAAGCCAAAGAAACGGAAGGTAGAGAATTCATCATCGGGAAACTTCGCAAATTCCCGTTCAATGATGTCCAAAAGATGAAGCGCTTGACTCTCGAGTCGCTGTCACTCGGTGATTTCTCGAAGGCGGACTTGACGAAGTTCCACGAAGATCTCCGAAAGGCTATAGACGAGTTTGTAATTAGAAGGGAGATCGTCGTTTCCGACAAGCAGACGTTGTTCAGACCAGCAACTTCCGTTACATTCACGAGGAAGTCATGTTTTCAAAAGAAGCACGTGGATCTTTAATGGAATTAATGGAAAGTTGTTTTAAGGAAAAAAGCAGATGGGTTTAATGAACTAAAAGTAAATTCACAATTCTTTATACATTTTTTTTTTCAATAAAGATTTCGAAGTTTCAAACAAAAACCATAATATCTGCATATATATAAATAAAAGCTTTCTTTCATACAGTTCTTTTTACTACTTTCACAAAGACGTTTCCCTTTCCCTACAATGTCATGTATCTCTGTGAAACCAATAGGTGGAACCCTGAGAATGCTGGGTAATTTTCTATGTTTGTGTTGGCTGCTTTCCAAAAACTTAATTTTGATGAGAAAACCTATTAAGAGTAGCAAACCGGTTAGATAACAGCATACCCCCAATTCACTTGGCGGCTGTCCTGGATCTAACCT